>JAMBLF010000979.1:0-156603 GCA_030578115.1 Leucoptera coffeella | reverse complement strand
TACAAGCACTGACTATTTCGTGATCGTGGTACTAGGTTTCCTACGGATGTTTTCCCTCACCGTAATATTCGATTCATTTCGGCAATGTACATATTTTTATTTCAAAAATGTACATAGCAAGTCATTAAACTTCATTTCCATTGGTACATGCTCAAGTAATATAATACAATTAATACAATTTAATTATTACTTACCTTAGACTGGCCACAGACAGTTCTTCTTGATTCATACATACGTATATTCGCCTCTACTCCAGTACGCCTCTACAGTAGAAGTACTTGTAACTTTCCTAACTGGATAAATAGACTATCGATTGCCACTTGGAACGATCCTAACAAATCTCCCTTGCTTCACACCCATGAACCTTCTCTTACATTCTCTTCTGTTCTTTTCGCTACGTATACCTGCCTTAAATTAAAGTCTCCAATTTGATCTGTTAGTAGGTTCTACGCGGTGTTTCTCATCCGACCTTACCTTTCTAATTAATACATGAAATAAATGAAATGAAAATGATAATGAATCATAAAGCATCCTTTAATTTTACGTGTTAAGCAAATGTACATTTTATACATGCGTACATACATACACATCATACCTGATTCCCGTCACATCCCGATCCTGACAGACCACTTTCGCTTCATTGACACTTATACATTCACATACACTACTCAGCGGTTATGGGTACTCCTAACGTCACTCTTTTTCAATATAACTGTCATATGTCTTATTGGGCCGGCCCCTACGAACGCCCTTCCATTTCACTCACATATATTTCTTTTGTCAATCTGCTATCATTCATCCGCATAACATGTCCAAACCATCGAAGCATGCTCTTTTCAATCTTAGTCACTACATCTTCCTTTAAACCGCAACCTTCTATTTTCACACTATTTTTAATTCTATCATTTAATGTCACTCCTAACATGCTTCTCAATGATCGCATTTCAACGGCATTGATTCTTCTTTCATGCTTCTTTTGCATTACCCAACTTTCGCTTGGAGACATAAAAACTTCTTATTGATGATGATGGGGGTTTTCATGTCCTATGGGTAATTGGTGACAGGTTGCTGGCATATCGCCCAATAGATTCAAAACACCCCTAGTCGCCTTCTACAGCATTTGGGGTAGAACGGCAGCTAGTTAGCAATCTTTTTACGTCCCAGCTAGCACGGAATAATATAATAAGAATTAATTTTGTGTGTTGTTTATGTACGTTACAACATTTACCTAAACAAGTGTATAGAATTTAGATGTGATTTTTCTCTGAGGGTTATCTAGAATAATTGTGTTTACGTTACGTGGGCTCGAGGTGTCCATAGAATTACTACCTTCGCAATCACGGAGATGGACACCTGAACTTTAGCAACCACAAGCCCGGTCCTACTAATGCGTTTTAGCACAATCGCCGTTCAATATCATTTCAGTAATCGTGTGAAGTTGTTGTCGAATACGACAATATTGAACTACGATTTTGCAAAAAGCATTAGTGGAGTTAGGTCGCATTTAAAAGTGTTGTTTAAAGAAACAAAACTGTGAATCTAACCTAAAAGCTTACAAATATTATGTAAAAGCGAAAAATAGATAAAAACGTTTTATTATGTGTTCTGCTTACATTACAACAACAAAAGTTTGGTTCTACGCTATGTAGGTAAACCGCGATTTTGTATATTTGTGTCAGACAAAAATTTACCGAACATAATCCCTTCCAAGGGGAATATTACAAGACTTGTGCGAGTCATATTCGTAGTTTTTGCCACAACTATAGTAAAATCGGAATACCGCACACTTTTGAGCTTCCAAACTGAAATTTAGCGGATACGGAAGTGATTTCTTGACCAAATCTGTGACACATGAGAAAATGGTGACAAAAAGTTTATCTTAAAACTGGAAAAGAGCATAGCTTTTGTTGCTTCCTCATTTCTGCTGAACAATCTTGTCCAGGCTTAGGCACGGGAGAAAATCTTTCACAAAAATTATGTTCCTGTTTCAAATCACTATTACTTTGAATCTGTGGTCGTGGACACTGGACGAATTCCTTCAAGCCACTCAATTTCGTAAATCCTGATCTTACATTCTTAATATCTGAGTTTTTCTGCATTTCTATCTCACACGGACCCGACTTGAAGCATCCATTTTCATTACACTGACCATCTTTAGCAGTTTTGGCCGAAAAACTACTATAATCTCTCGTCATATTCTGAATTTTAGTTACATATTCTCCTCCATTTTCTTTCCTTTCAATTTTCGAGACTTTCTTCTCACTTAGACAAGACAGTTCATCAAACAGCTGTCGAGGAACCAATGGTTTCGCATCACCAATGGTTTCAACTTTGAAGGCCGCTACATTATGTTCCTGGTCAAAATTAGGGACAGACCGACTGACTTGCATCTCCGCACACACCTGACTCATCATCATTTGTCCAGGAGTAACAAAACCATTGAAAGAAGCCATTTTCACTGGTTCATCACCAAATATTGTGGCATTGTTACCACTTGCATATGGCATGGGTGGCGGTGGCAACGGATCATATTTAGCACACGGATCTTTCTTTTTGCAAGGATCCTTCTTCTTGCAGGGATCTTTCTTCTTACAAGGATCTTTCTTCTTGCAGGGATCTTTCTTTTTACAGGGATCTTTCTTCTTGCAGGGATCTTTCTTCTTGCAAGGATCTTTCTTCTTGCAAGGATCTTTCTTCTTGCAGGGATCTTTCTTTTTGCATGGATCTTTCTTCTTGCATGGGTCTTTCTTCTTACATGGATCCTTCTTTTCGCAAGGATCTTTCTTCTTGCAAGGATCTTCTTTCTTTTTACAAGGATCTTTCTTCTTGCAAGGATCTTCTTTCTTTTTGCATGGATCTTTTTTCTTACATGGATCTTTCTTTTTGCAAGGATCTTTCTTCTTGCAAGGATCCTTCTTCTTGCAAGGATCCTTCTTCTTACAAGGATCTTTCTTCTTCTTGCATGGGTCTTTCTTCTTGCAAGGATCCTTCTTTTTGCAAGGATCTTTCTTTTTGCAAGGATCCTTCTTTTTGCAAGGATCTTTCTTTTTGCAAGGATCCTTCTTTTTGCAAGGATCCTTCTTCTTGCAAGGATCCTTCTTCTTGCAAGGATCCTTCTTCTTACAAGGATCTTTCTTCTTACAAGGATCTTTCTTCTTGCAAGGATCTTTCTTCTTACAAGGATCTTTCTTCTTACAAGGATCTTTCTTCTTCTTGCAAGGATCTTTCTTCTTACAAGGATCTTTCTTCTTACAAGGATCTTTCTTCTTGCACGGATCTTTCTTGCACGTTTCAGCCTGTGGCTTACATACCACCTTTTTAGCTTTGCTTACCAATTTAGTAGGTTTGCATTTCGTTGGCTTACATTTATCGTTGCACTTGACGTCTTTTGGCTCACACCCACCTTGCTCCGCCCCGGGTTTGTTCTTAGACTTGGTGGTACGACGTTTGATCTGATACAGCTTGCCCTTTCTCGGCAGCTTGAACTTGGGTGCCGGATTGCATTTGCTGGCCACTGTTTGACCAGATTTGGGCTCCTCCTTAGGCGCTTCCTTGGTTTTGCAATCTTTTTTCTTGGGACACTCATCCTTTTTGGGTCGGCATTTGTCCTTTTTTGCTCGATTTTTCTCGTTTATTTTCTTGAGGGGCCGACAGTGTGCGTCCTTGCAGGCGCTAGGGTCGCCATCACAGCTACACTTGGGCTGTTTGCACTTATTCTTGCATGTTGATGTTGTACTGAACAAGCGTCTTTCGCCACCTGATATTAAGCTTCTAAACTGTGAAGGCATAAATGTCCTTGGTAAACATGGGATGTTATTCAAGTTTAACAGTCCAGGCTTTATACTAGAACACCAAGGTAAAGGCAAAAACGAAGCGGTTTTGTTTGTGATATCTGTAGCTTCTGTTTTCGGTGGCGATGGATTGGGGACCATTTCTGGACTTTTAGCTTGCACAGTTGGCTTAGATTGTTCACCAGACTGTGGAGATTTTATACTTAACTTTTGAGTGTCTATTGGACTGAGATCGAGAACAATATTCTCAGCCGGCGATTTGGAAGGGCAAGACTCTGGGCATTTCTTCGGAAAGGGGCAATGCAACACCACATTGTCTTCATTCTTGTAGCTTTTATCTGGGAAGGGTCCGACATACGGTGCGTATGATTGGTAATCTAATTTTTTACCTTTAGGCGACACAGGACGCATAGGACACGGCGGAGGTTTAGGAGAACACACGTTTGTTCCTCTATAGGCTTGAGGGTCCAGATCTAGACACTTAGGCGGCCATTTACCGGCTGAATTCGCCACGGCTGTACAAACTGTAGGTGGCCGTTCAAAAGGTAGCGGTTCCATGGAACAAGGACAAACGGGCGCTGGACATTGTGGCGGTGGCAACTCCTGCGGTTGGTTTGTATCTTCGCATTTCTTCCGACAGTGCCCCTTTATTCGAGGCGGTGAGGGGGGAGGCTTCAAACTTGGACACAAGGATCTGTAAGCATCATCCTCTGATGGAGGTGGGTAGTCACATGGTTCGTAAGCACTCTTTCTGTGGCACGCTTCTCTGTATTGCCCGACGAAAGGAAGTTTCGGAATGCGGCCTGAAATAGAGCTATCTGGGGTCACTAGTTTTTCTGGTTCGGTACTAACTGGTTTATTGTCTTTGCATGCACTGCTTTTGTTAGACGTACACTTGTGCTTTTTATCTAATATGTTGGAAGGCAGCACACCTATTTTGTTTTCTGACAACACTGGACTATTTAGCGTTCCCAAAGCTGATGAATAGTTTCTTGTTTGTGGTAGCACATCCTCATTTTCGAGACCATTGTTAGCCTTAACACTTGAATGATAGTCTCTCTTTTGAAATTTATCGAAACTCTCGTATGGCGCATTTAATTTACGTTTCCCTGCATTATTTAGCAGATCATTTAAAGCGGAATTCAATATAGTTTCATCATGAAACGTTTCATGCTGCTTGAATTTCTGATAACTCTTTTCAATATCTTTTAGTACAAGAGAGAAATACTTTTCATCCACCAAACCATTGAGATTAGAATCCTCTACAATAGCATTTACATCTTCGATCAAATTAAGTATTTGGTTCGACAAAACCGTCGTTGTATCGTCTGCTAAATATGGAGAATAAACATTGGCTGGTAACGGACCACAAAATGCTATTTCTGGAATATCAATTTCATTTTCAACATTTTCCTGTGCATTCGACTCAGATTTGGATTTACTAATATTATTTTCCATCTCACTATTTTCCATCTCCCTATTCTCAGTGACTTCTGAAGTATTGGCAGCTTTAGCGGCTTGCACTTTAGACACAGTCTCTGTAGCAACTGTATCAGACTCAGGATTACCTTTATCTTCATTAGCGTTCCAAACAGCAACGTCATCATTCAAACGTGGCGTAACCTCACTGGTTACATTCACACAATCAGAAGTCACTTGTGCTTCGTTCTTGCTAGCTTCTTGAATGTAATCGAGCATGGTCAACTCACGTTTAGTAAGAGCATCTTTTACGTTGCCAGTTGGTCCTGCGTATTGGAGACTTGACATCCGCTCCGAGCTGCTCTGGACAAGATTTTTGGCGTGAGCTGCAACAGAAATGCGCCATCGTTTATTCTCTTAAAATCTCATCTTAGGAGCAGCTCGGAAGCTTGGGGACTTTTGACATAACATGACATTTATATGATTGACATTGACAATTGAAACATTGACTTAATTTTAGATTGATTAGTCAGATACGTCAAATCTGTCTGTTCTGTTTAGCATAAAACAATTTCTAACCTTAACTATTTTTCCTATAAGCATTTTATTTAAATATTTAGTTCAACATTGAGAATAGAAAAATGAGATTAAGAATGAGTTTAGACGAGTATTTTATTAATAAATTGACCAAACAAGAACATTTTTATTGATTCTTATAATAAAGCACCCATTCCTCTCTAAACTACTAACCAAAAGCATGTATTGTCAGAGATTGAAATAGTTTTCGCCAAATGATCAGAAAACGTACTCCAACACGCAAAGAACCAAAGCAAAACTACGTAAACTGATTATTAAAAAGGGTAAGCAAACAAAAAATAAAACGAAATCTTCGTTTCTAGTCCAATATATATTTTCAACCCATTATCTGCATTAAACTAGTTATACATAACACTTACATATTTGCCCAAAAAGAGATTACAAGTTCAAAGGTATTTGTTGACCTGCCGCGAACGACAATGCCTTATCAAAGATTAGCTAAACCAATGTCCCTTCGGATACCCTCACAGTGGGATATCTCAGCAGGCAAGGGGTCAGCGTTTTATTTGGACCAGGTTATTTTATTTCACACCACACCACCACACACACAACGCATTCAAACTATCACGAGCAACATCTAGGTGCTGTACACGTTTGGGGCGCACAACACGGCGGTGGCTGACACGGCGGCGGGCACGGCGGTGGCGGACACGTCCTGGGGGCACACGGCGGGGGCCTCTCGCACGGAGGATAGCAAGGCGGTGGGGCGCAGGGCGGACAACACGGCAACGGCAAACACGGAGGCGGCGGAGGCCCCGCTAGACAAGGTGGGGGTGGCAAACAGGGAGGTGGAGGGGGACAAGGTGGCGGACACGGGGGCGGGGGACATTTAGGGGGACAACTTGGCATGCAACACCTTGGCGGACATACCGGTGGGGGTGGACAGGACTTTGGACAGCAAACGGGGGGACAACATCTAGGGTAACACGGGGGCGGGGGACACGAATGCGGGCAACACGTGGGCGGTGGACAGGGAGGTCGGCAAGGTGGGGGCGCGCATGTTTTAGGACAACAGGGTCCTGGAGGGGGACAGGGTGGACAAATTGGGGGCGGTGGACACGGCGGGGGACAACACGGTTGAGGGGGACACGCAGGGGGACACACAGGGGGCGGTGGGCACGTGGGCGGTGGACAGCAGGGGGGAATACAACACCCAGGCGGATGTGTCGCGCTAGGTGGACAGCACGGGTTCGGACATTTCGGGTGCTGCGTACAAGACTGACAAAACACCCTTCCGTCACACTGCATACACGTTTGGCTGCTCGGGGAACAAATCCTTGAGCCGCATTGGGCACACGAGGTCGCCTGCGAGGTACAGACGCGCGGTAAAGGTGGCGTACACACTCTGGTGAATGATGATGAGCTTTTAACACAAACTGTGGGTGAGGAACAAGGTTTGCTTTGAACACACGGTTTCCGACACACCTTAGGCGGAGGGGGTTCGCATGGATATTTGCCCAAACACGAGGTACTTTGGCGTACTGGGCATATATTTTGTTGGGGACACGGGCAAGACATGGACGGGCGTACAGGACACATTTTTGGCGGGGGCGGTATGCAAACCCTATACTGTGGTCTGTGACACGGTTCTAGCTGGGGTGGACATATGGACATGTGAGGACAGTCTTCGTGGTCCTTCAGTACAGGTCGAGGCATGGAGTACAAAGGCTCCTTAGTTGGAAGATGCAAAGAACCGGGTGGCATTGGAGCGCTTGGTGACGGGATCTTATATTTTGATTTCACCGGTTTACAGCAGTCAGTTTTCTTACGCCCTAGCTGGAAAAAGAACGTAAACGGCTCTGCCATGTTCGGGCAGACCGAACAATTAAGTACCACTGCCTTATTCACAAACGAATCAAGCAAGACTTCCCAAGACGAACACTTGTCACCAACTGTACCGGGAAGGACATTATAACAACTATCAGTGGCTAAATTCGTGTAACTCCTCACCGAGGTCACTAAAACTCCGTTCTTCACGGCGTGCAGGTTATCAGCAGACCAGGTGCTGTACACTTTGCTGCTATTTGTGGAGTCGTAAAAAGGGTGTGAACATTGGAGAGGATTGCCACACTGTGAACAGCATTTAGGAGGACATTTTGGAGGGCAACACGGAGGTGGACAAGGTGGAGGTCCACACGGGGGGGGACAACATGGGGGTGGACAAGGAGGGGGCCCACACGGAGGGGGGCAACATGGAGGTGGACAGGGCGGGGGACATTTCGGTGGAGGAGGACAGTCATCTTTCTTTGGTGGTTCTTTTTTAGGACACTTCTCCTTTTTTGGTGGACACTTTTCTTTCTTTGGGGGACACTCTTCCTTCTTAGGGGGACAGGGAGGGGGACAAGGTGGTGGGCAGGGGGGAAAACAGCTGGGCCGTGGGCAACAGGGCGCGGGTGGCGGGCAGCAAGAGTCATCTTTCTTGCTCAGCACAGGCGTCTGTGCCGGCGCAAACAGCGGCGGACAATTCGAATGGTTCAATCTCACGTCCACTATTGCATTATCTATGTATCGCTTATACTGAGCCGCGGAAGCCTTTTTGGGGCATGGATCGCAGTAGGGGTTCTTTTCTGGAACTGCCGCCGGTTCAGCTTCAACTGGAGTGTTGATCACTGGAGGACATTTCGGCATCTCAATCGGATCAGGCTGGCATTCAAGCGGTTTAGAAGGACAGACGAAAGGTGGGCACGGCGGCTCCTTGGGCTTGGGCTCACAACCGGGGAGAGGGGGTGCGAAAAAAGGGGGAGGTTTCCTGGGACCAGGTGGTGGACACGCTCGCTTGCGGCATTCAGATCCAGCCGGTATCGGAGCGCTAGGGGACAAACGATTCTCATTTTTCCTGGGAACGTTTGGAGCTCTATCAGGTTTAGATCCCTTTGGAGTTTCAAACTGAGGTGGAGGTGGCGGGTCTCTAAAAAGAGGACGATCCTTCGAAAGATTTGGTTTAGGAGGTGACGGAGGACAGTGCCCGCAAATGTCGGACGGGGGTGGTGCAGGACATATTGAGGAAGGCAACGGAGTGATCAATGGCGATGTTGAAGGAACATTCTTACTCGCAGAATGAAGAGAAACGTGAGGATTAAAGCTTGGTGTATCAATATTACGTTTTGTTTTAAAGCTATTATGTACCTGTTTACTATGTACGTTTGTGTGATTCATACAAGGTTCAATATTTTGTTGAAACTGGCAAATATTCCTCGGTAACGGTACGGTTCTATTTACGCTAATCTTTTTCAAATGAGTCTGAGAGGCACTCATAGAGAAACTTCTAGAATTATCCGGTGGCTCCTGAATTTTACCTAGAATAGGAGCATTAATTTTACTAGTAGATTTTGAACTTATAACCTCTTTTTGTGTGGGCGTTTCCTTATTTTCCGTATGACTAGAATCTTTGGCGTTGTCTCGAAGCACACCTAAGTCAAAATATCTGTCATCGATGTCATACTTCACTCCCTGCTTCGTTTCTATCTTAGCAAAAGAGACATACTCGTAATTCTTCTTATTCTTTACATACTTAAGTTGTGCTTCTTCGCATTTGGTGACATCTTGCGTTGACGTGGCCGCTGGTTCAGATTCACTTTTTCCGGAAGGTTTTACATCAAAATCGGTGGCTATCAGTCCTTCGCGCATCTTATATCTTTTGTAGACCCCATTGATTTCATCCAGGATTCTTATCAACTTCTTCTTGTCCAGATAAGGGGCCAATCTAGGATCCTCAATCAGCATACTGACGTTCTCTATCAAATTTTTCATTCGATTGGCTGTTACTAGTTTGTTTTCTTGTTTCGGAGACATATCACTTGAATTTCGAATTCCTTCTGCGTTACTTTCCAATTTTTGATCTCCTATCACATCACCACTATCTTGCTCTATTTGTTCCATATTTTCCGGATCGGGCATAAGTTTATTAGCCACCATATCATAACCACCGTCGCGCGGTCCCAAGGATTTAGCGTATTCTATATCTGACATGGCAACGGGCTCGTGCATTTTAAACTGAATATATATATCGCGAATGTCAGCCGGTATTCTTTCGTCGGCTGCCGCTACATCATCTTTTTCGAGATTGCTAATGTGCATCCAATTCGATCTAATATCGTCTTTCATTTCAATAATACGCGGATTAGACTTATCTTGTTCTATTTCCTTCTGTTCTTCATTCTCTGCTAGTTTTTCCTCGACTTTAGAGCTTATATCTATAATATTCCTGCGAATAGGTTTGTTCACTGACTTTACACTACTTTCCGTGGTTTCTGGCTTTTGTATAACTTCGACCGTTTCCACCATATTCAGCGTCGTGGACACTTGATCATCTCCCGCTGGCTGTTTTAGGTCAGTCTGAGTCAACTGCAGTCTGTTAGTTGGATCGCTTAGAGACTGTTCAATTCTCACCCCAGGAATCTTTATTGTTGTACGCAGTCCATCCGAGCTTTCACCTTCTTTCTTCGCCTTTTCTTTCTCTTCCGGTACCTTACCTCCAGACAGAGCGACATTTTTAGGTAGATTCCCAGAATCAGAGAGGTGTTTCGTAATTTTCCTGATCGCCTTCAGCGTTTCTTGATTATCATCAGCATCATTGGCTCCAGAGTTCTTCTTGAAATTTTCAAAACTACTTTCACTGCGAGACTCTTTCACAGACTCTTCCTTAACTCTATCCCTAACCGTGATCAAGTTACCAGCCACTGGCAACGATTTCTTTCGATAACTAGCTAGAATAATCTCGTATTTACTTCGGAGAACCGGTTGTTCTACGGGTAATTGGTCTACTGGCAACTCACGTTTAATTTGGGCCTCTGCCGCTGCGATAGGCTCCGCGCTAACCGTTCCGCCTTCCCTCCTCTCCGACCTGTCCCGTACACGTTTTATCGAGTGCACTGCAACAAAAAAACTGCGCTATAGCGTACGTCCCGTCACAAGTAAGGAACAGCTCGGAGTCAGGAAGAATACGGATAATCATAACTTTATAAACAAATTAAAAAAAATATAAGTTTAAACGATTTATTTGAACTTAAAAAACATAACTAATCATAGATTTTCTGTCGCTTGGGCTATTTATCTGCGATTTTGCAAGGCTTAGGCCTCCAGGTTGGATAGTTGAGACACGGGTTGTTAGGCCATCGCTTCACGAGACGCGGTCGTTGGGGATTAGCCTTCCTTTCTTTCTTCAGCACTTTAGGATAGGGAATCGATGGGATAGGGCACCACACGTCATAATTCGGGACACGAGGCGCTAGGAAATAATCCCTCAAGATCTTGAAACAATCAATATGTGACGAAACCTCTAAGCAATTTTGAGCAAAACTTCTAACTTCATTCTTAGAATCTTCAGTTACTGGTGCATTATTATTTTGAAACACACCCAGTTTATTCATTAGCTTCGTGAATACATCTTCTAAAATAATCCTAAGACCTGATTCGGTATTCATATTTGCTTCTTCTGAAATTCGCATGTCATTTTCATTTCTAAACTCAACAATTTTCCAAGCTTCAATATCTTCTTTGATTGAATCAATATCTACATTAGATTTGCTTAAATCTGGACCATCATTTTCAACAATTTCTTCACGTGTAATCCCAGCATAGTTTATAAATTCTCTAGATTCAATTCTACACGCAATATTTTCCGAAATATTTCTAATTTTGTGCATTAAAACTGTTTCTTCGGATTTCATGTCGCATAAAGATTGACTCAAAGCTATATTTGTATTTGTTGTGTGGTCTTTGATGTTATCTGAGATTGAACTAAGGTATTCTATACTCAGCGAGCCTGTAGAAAAAGAATTCTAGCAGTACGAATAGCAGTCATCATTGAAATCCCCTGAGAGGCGTAATAATACACTAATCATATCATTACTTCATTCCACATAACCTACTTATTGCAACAGAATGTTTTATAAGTGAAGTGAAAAAAGCGCTTTAGTTTAGAATATAATAAATTGAATCTTGCTAACTTCGATTAAGATATATTTTAACTTTTGTGCAATATTAATGTATGAGGAATTTATCGAACTAGAAAAGGTGCCCTAATCTCAAACCTAAAAAGCTGCTTGTTTTGACATTACAAGGAAACCAATTCAAAGTTATTTTGAGGTTATGACATTGTCGTCTTTAAAAAATAAAGTTTCATACCTAAGAAGGTATACAAAACCTTATTATATGTAACGTTTGTGGCATCTTCAAAGAAAATCTTAATCAACACGGACTACGTTCATAAAATATTCCATATTTATCCTAACTGACATACCAAATGTGACGAAATTGTTAACAGTTAGGGATAGTGTTCCTGCACTTTCAGTATCTCATTTATAAGACGGTATAGAAATACAAAAAGAAAAAGGAACGTTTGAATCAACTCTACTAGCGGTCTTATTAGCTAAATAGTTTTGAAAAACATCGAATAAATACGAAAGTTTCTGTAAATAGCATTTCCAATATGGTTCTTGAGAAAACCATGCCAATTTTTGATACGACATTCCTAACAACTTGATGTCATTCCTCAATTTATTTGCGTAGTAATTTTAAAATTATTCGCAATTGCGGAGATGGAAACCTGAACCTCTGACTACCCCGCAAGGCTTAATGGTCATTCACGCGATTGTTTTTCTATTTTTTAAATTATAACAAACAGCACAAGTCAATCATATAGTATTTCATTGATCCATTAACCCGAAAACCCATCTCAACCCAAAACCTTCGTATTTTAACGATGTTTTCCAAAACGCAAATAGAGGGTAGTTTCAACTTACGGCGGTGGTTGGCGGTGGCGACCGCGGCGGACGCGGCCTCGCCCTGCGGCGGCGCATTGCGACACAGCGAGGAGCACCTCACACGACTGTTTAAAGTGCTTACTGCAAAGAAAATGGTAATATTAAATCAATGCCGTCGAAATGCGGTCACTGAGAAGCATGTTAGGAGTGACATTCATCATCATCAGCCTGTATGCATCCACTGTTGGACATAGGCCTCCCCCAAATGACGCCACTTCTCCCTGTCAGTGGCCGTTCGCATCCATTTGATGCCGGCCAACCTGCGCAGGTCGTCTTCCCACCTTGCCGGGGGGCGCCCCACACTACGTTTACTGACATTGAATAATTGAATTAAAATAGTGTGATAAGGGAAGGTTGCGGTTTAAAAGAAGATGTAATGAGTAAGATTGAAAAGGACATGCTTCGATGGTTTGGACATGTTATGCGGATGAATGATGGTAGATTGACAAAAGGAATATATGTGAGTGAAGTGGAAGGGCAATTATGTAGAGTCCGGCCCAATGTCTTATTCGACAGTCAGATAGACGCTATATTGAAAAAGGGTGACGTTAGGAGTACCTATAACCGCTGAGTGGGTATGAGAAGATGTACGAGTGTTAATGAAGCGAAAGTGGTTTGTCAGTGGGACAGATGGGGATCCGTAATCTCTACCTACCCCTCTACTGGAAGACGGGATATATTTATTATTATCCGAATAGATGAAAGGAGGGTTACAAAAGGAATCTATAAAGCCGAAATGGAAGGTAGAGTTGGACGGCCGGGTAGAACTTATACAGATCAAATTGGAAACATTCTTCTCAAGGCGGGTGTACGTAGTGCGATGTGCATGTATGAGAAGATTAATGGGTATGTGACAAGGAAGAGAGTTTTGTAAGGATCGTTCTATGTGGCGGTCGATAGTCTCTGCGAATCTATATGAATCTGAATATATTAGTATCTTTTGGACCTTTCTACACCAATGAACTCCCGCTCGTGGACGAAGACGAGATTGGGAGCGCTCTCAAACAACTGCGTAATGAGAAGCCTCCCAGCGAAGACGGAATTACCTCTGAGCTTCTTAAGGCAAGGGGAGCACCCGTCCTGCAGAAACTCAAGCTACTAGTCCATTCCGTTATAGCTAATGGGACTACCCCGACGGCGTGGAGTGGGAGTGTGGTGGCCTTGTTCTTCAAGGGAGACAAGACCCTATTGTTGAAGAATTATAGGCCTATCGCGCTCCTAAGCCACGTCTACAAGTTGTTCTCGAAAGTGCTCACTAATACTCTGGCTTCAAGATTTCACGCCTGCCAGGAATTCGACAAGGTTTCAGCATCGTAGACCACATCCACACGGTGCGGGAGATTACACAGAAGTCTTATGAGTATAACTAGCCGCTGTGTCTTGCCTTTGTGGACTACGAGAAGGCCTTCGACTCCATCGAGATCTGGGCTGTTCTTGAATCCATGCAGCGATGCCAGGTCGATTGGCGTTATGTGCTGGTGTTGAGGAGCCTATACAGCGTGGCTTTGATATCTGTTCAAGTCCAAAACAGGAAGACGAGGTCTATACAGTTGCTCAGAGGAGTGAGACAAGGGGATGTCATCTCCCCGAAACTGTTCACGAACGCACTGGAGGACGTCTTCAAAACTCTGAATTGGACTGGGATGGGTATCAATGTCAATGGCAGATATCTCACACACCTTCGCTTCGCTGACGATATCGTCATAATGGTGGAGTCGCTGCAGGATTTACAGGGAATGTTGCACAGTCTTAACGCTGCCTCACGGTCGGTCGGTCTCCGGATGAACTTGGACAAGACGAAAGTCATGTTCAACAAACTCGTTGTTCCGGGGCCGATTACGATCAGTGGAGAAACACTCGAAGTGGTTCAGGAATATGTCTACCTGGGTCGTATTCTGCAAATGGGTAGGGACAGCTTCGAGCGTGAGGTTTGCAGAAGAGTGCAGTTGGGCTTGGGAACATTCGGGAAGCTGCGTCAAATCTTCTCGTCGCCACTACCGCAATATCTAAGACCAGGGTGTTCAATCAGTGCGTCCTACATTTAATGACATACGGTACCGAGACGTGGCAAATGACAGACGGGCTGGTTCGATGAAACGTTCGATGCTGGATATCTCGTTAGGGGACAGAGTCCAGAACAAGATTATCCGGCAGAGAACCAAAGTCGTAGACGAAGTCTATCGATGTTACAAGCTAAACGAATCCATAAAGCTATAAAACCAAAGTTGAAGATAGAGTCGGACGGGGTTGGCCACGTAGAACGTATACAGATCAAATTGGAGACATTCTTCTCAAAGCGGATGTACGTAGTGAAGAACAGAAGAGCATGTAAGAGAAGGTTAATAGGTGTAAGGGAAACAGGGGAGATTTGTCAGAATCGTATGTGGAATATTAATTTATCTGTATCGTGTTCAATAAAGACACCTGTCACTGATCACAAATTAGTAAATCGTCCAAGAAGGTATGTATCCGAAACCTCTTTCATTGTAGTTTTAAGAGATTCGCGATTTACACTCATGATTAATAACTAACGGGACTTATCGCGTAACTTTTTATATATAATAAAGGTAATTTTATTATATATGAAAACTTACGCGATAAGTCCCGTTAGTTATTAACCTCTTTCATTGATCACTGAATCTA
Source organism: Leucoptera coffeella (assembly GCA_030578115.1). Lineage (NCBI taxonomy): Eukaryota > Metazoa > Arthropoda > Insecta > Lepidoptera > Lyonetiidae > Leucoptera > Leucoptera coffeella. Next base: position 141,389 of record JAMBLF010000979.1, on the reverse strand, counting down.
AATAAATCCTAGGTTTGCTAGATATCTAGATTAAGTTCTACTTACTCTTCCTCGCTCGTTGCAAAGCCAACTTCAGCTCTTGAAGAATATCCGCTGGCATTTTGTTCAGCTTAAAAATTTTGAATAATACCAATTAAATGGGGACTCATTTATATAAAATTTTGCTAAAATTTACTCTTCGGAACAAATTTAGGTCATATTTTCGATAATTTGGTGTCCAAACTGACCCGGGCTGATGATTTTGACGTTTTCTGACATATTTATCAAACTGTTATTTGTTCTTTATTGGGAGAGCAAAAAGTTTATAAACCATTTCTTATGGCCAGTTTTACTCTTTGATGGTAGTGAAATATTACCTGCCTGCAATTGCTACTAAACAGTTCTTATATTATGGAGATTAAGGACTCCAAGCTAGTAACAGTGTAACGTTTGATTTGCAGAATTTTCATGAAACAAGATTTCATGAAATGGGGGAAAATAATGTTGGCGTAATGGTAGTGCTTGTATACGGCGATACGGTTCCCTACCTATCACGTTGGGTGCTGTCTATCCAGTGAAACGCGGGATTCGAACCCATACCTAACGTGTATTAAAAAAAATTCGGAGATGATCATTCAAACCTCTGACTACCACATGTCATTTAGCGAGCAGATTATCTGGCAAAAAATAAGTTAATGACTACAATATCTATATAAATGGACTATAATATCTAAGTTTTTTTCCGGTAGTCACCTCGAAATAAGGCGGTAGGATGTTATGAGTATAATTCATGGAGTAATGAATAAGAGAAGTGGGCCTTACGCAATATTTGTATGGAAACTAGCGTGGCATTACGCGGGGTGAAACGAGGGACGCTGGATGGAGGGGATATATTACAACCAATTAAAACACGGCATTTTGTGAGACAAAACATAGGTATTTTCTTTCTACTACACACGCGACATCTATTCGAAAATCCGAACTAATAATGAATGGCTATATATGCATATATGGTGTATAATGACTTATAACCTAACAAAGGATTTTTGAAACAAAAAACGGGACTTGACTAACACGTTCTTAACTGTTAACTCTTGCAGGGTATTCAGAGGTTCAGGTGTCCATCTCCGCAACTGCGGAGGTAATATTTCTATGGCCACCTCAAACCCACGTGTCGACCAGATAGTACTCAATGTGACAGGTGGTAAGCCATTACGCATTAATATTCGGCAGATTATTAAAATGGTATATTAATGACAAGTGGTTAAGTAAATACGTTATCGGTTATTTAATCACGTATTTTATTCCCTTTTGAGGTGGACAGAACCTCGGAGATGTTATATCTCCTAGATCTTTGTTTAGAATGAATGGTTGCGATGTTATAATGGAACATTGGTGACAAGTTGCTAGCCTATCGCCCAATAGATTTTATTTATACTACTCCCTTCGCCTCCTACGACATGCCGGGAAGAACGGCAGCTAGTTAGCATGCTTTTTACGTCCCATGGTAGCACAGGATTTTAGATGGAAACCAAATAAAACACATAGTATTATTTTGTACAAAAATGTTTATTTATAAAAAGTATTCACAATAAATAAAAAAATAACTTAATAATAAATATAAAGAACATAACAGACGTTCAAATACATTAACTCATTCGACACCGCGCCATTTTTCAGCGTCTTACTAGCGGAGCCGCCATACAAACGGTCATGAACACGCTAGGCGTGTCCACTGGCTCTACGCGAAGTTTAATGTTTCTAAATACGTTAATAATACATTGTGGTAGTTTATTTCCTTAGTTCTGTTTGTGCAACGAAAGAGATAAGGTTGTGGCAACAGTATAGTGATTTCAAACCAGGAATTATGGCGGAATATGGATATTTTGGTAAATAGGTAAATTAAATATAATATGATTCTCAAACTTCAATCAATCAATCAATCAGCCTATGACAGTCCACTGCTGGACGTAGGCCTCCCCAAGGTAACGCCACAAAACACGATCACTCCAAGCCCTCAGCCAACCACTACCAGCGACCTTTTTCAGGTCATCAGTCCACCTGGCAGGGGGGCGTCCTAGACTACGTTTACCGAGACGCGGTCGCCATTCGAGAACCGCTTTGCTCCAACGGTCGTCGGTTCTGCGACAGACGTGACCGGCCCACTCTCAAACTTACTCATATATTATTAAATTTATAATATTTTTTGTTATTTGTATGGTATATAAAATTATTTACTCATCCATCGACTAATATCACTCAGAAACATATTATTGGGTAAGTACTAATATTATAATAAACAAGCTAACGTAGTGAGTTTGATGGAAAGTTAAAAAAACTTTTAGAACCTCTGGTCGCATACTCAAAGTGAACACGCGTAGCGTGTTCTTGGAATTACACAAAGTATTCGTTTTAGTATAAACATTACTTCTTTCAAAGTCGAAACCACGTGAATATATGGTTATTTGTGTGTTAAATACCATGTACACAAATTCTTAATAAAATGTTTTATGTACTTTTCGAGATATAATCGAAAACTTATGGACACGCGAGGCGTGTCCGCGGCGTGGCGAGTAGAATTTTCAAAAACACGCTAGGCGTGTCGTTGGCTCTGAATGAGTTAAAGTATTAATGAAGAATATTTCGTTTTTGTTTACAAAGATAGAAATAAATATATACATACACATCACGCTCGTTTCCCTACAGAGGAATAGACAGAGATCACGGATCCCCATCTGTCCCGCTGACAACCCACTTTCGCTTCATTGACACTCATACATCTTCTAACACACTCGCCGGTTATAGGTACTCCTAACGTCACCCTTTATCAATATGGCGTCTATCTGACTGACATATGTCTCATTGGGCTGGCCCCTACGTAGCCGCCCTTCCATTTCACCCACATATATTAATTTTATCTATGAGCTTAACCTCATACATATTATATAGAAAATACATAAACTTATCATACACTTCACGACTTGTGTATACACACTCCCTTTTTTATTATGGCGGGGTAGTCTTAGGTTTGAGTGCCCATCTCCGAAATTTCGAAGGCATGTTAGGTATGGGTCAATCGAAACACGCGTTTCACTAGATGGACAGCACCCAACGTGATAGGTAGTGAACCGTATCGCCGTATATAGGCACTGGCTACCTATTCCGGGGCATAGGCAGATTTCTTCACGATGTTTTCCCTCACCGTGAGCGACTGTTAATAATGTACGTAAAAGAAAAATTCATTTTTCAATTCCATTCATTGGTACAGGCCAAAGCCGGGATTCGAACCTAGGATCTCTAATAAGAAGTCAGTGGTCTAACCTACTGGCTACAGCCACTTATGAACTATTATACAAAAATAAAACGCGTTCACGACCATTATCCCTTGCGGGGTAGTCAGAGGTTTTTCCTCTCCACAATTGCGAAGGTAGTAATTCTATAGCCACCTCGAACCCACGTGTTGACCAAGTCAGTACTCAATGTGACAGGTGGTAAGCCATATCGCCATTTACAAGCACTATTACCTGTTCAGGGACCAGGTAGGTTTCCTCACGATGTTTTCCCTCACCATAAACGACCTAATATATTGAAGAATAAATTATCCTATACTAAATAATAGTCCTAATATTACATTAATATGTTAAAACGCTTTTTTATGTCGTTGTGGAAGCAGAGATTCTTTTGCGAAACCCAAAAACGACAGTAGGTTATAGCCTTTACTTTTTGACAGGTAATCTGACACTACGTTGTCACCTGTAACAAAAAAAAAATTGTGTAAAAGTTTAAAAATTAACGACATACTAAAAATACATAGAATGTAAGAGGTCGTCTATGGTTCGTCAACAAAGTCAGCAGCTCAGTGAATGTTGAAAATACAAATAATTATTTTCGGCTGAATATTTAATGAATGAAAACTTGTGAAAAAATAAAAATGTTGCAAATTATTTGATATTGTTTGTAGGACATAAAATGAGTATGAATCGCGAGTGTTTTGAAATCACTATCACTACATAGTATAAAACAAAGTCGCTTTCTCTGTCCCTATTTCCCTTTGTATGCTTAAATCTTTGAAACTACGCAACGGATTTTGATGCGGTTTTTTTAATAGATAGAGTGATTCAAGAGGAAGGTTTATATGTATAATAACATCCATTAAATAGTGGAGTAGGCTATATATTTTATACCCGTGCGAAGCCGGAGCGGGTCGCTAGTAACTAATATGATAAAAGTGACTGAGGTACTCACCTAATAGAGGCTGTCTCTCTCCTGTCGTGGTAGGTAGAACATTTTCATTTGCCGAGAGGGAGACGAAAAGAGAAAATGGCACCAACCATAGGCATATCGTGAAGTATGATAGTACCTGTAATAACGAAATGTAAATATTAGGACAAATTCGACGTAGCTCAGTTGTTTGGGGCTTGGCTCTGTATCAGTGGGTACAGGGTACAAATCCCACTTGAGCATGTACCAATGGAAATGAAGTTAAATGAAGTTCTATGTACATTTTGGTAAAAAAAACACAATTACGAAATGCATCGAATTATACGGTGAGGGAACACGTAATAGTGCTTGTAAATGGCGACATGGCTTAGCACCTGTCACCATACTGACTTGGTCAACACGAGGTGTCCATAGAATTACTACCTTCGCAATTGCGGAGATGGAAACCTAAACCTCTGACTCCGCAATGGTTAATGATCGCGTTGTAGTAATTAAAGACCTTACTTATACTTTCTTAAATACACATTGACTAGTACCCTTTACACAAGTCTTAAATGAACTTATCAAGGGGCTAGTTCATACATACATACATACGCTTCACGACTTGTGTATACACACTCCCTTTTTTATTATGGCGGGGTAGTCAGAGGCTTGAATGCTCATCTCCAAAATTTCGAAGGCATGTTAGGTTTGGGTCATTCGAAGCCCGCGTATCACTAGATAGACAGCACCCAACGTGATAGGTAGTGAACTGTATCGCCGTATATAGGTACTGACCTATCCTGCGGGATAGGCAGTCCAATTGGTGTAAATATCCTAAATATTATCACTCACCTCACTAAATCCATAAGCATACTGCTTAAAGTATCCAAACGCTAGATAATGGTGGTACAACAACACTAGCACAGATAATACGAACGGAAGGCTAGTAACCCTCACAGTGGGAAAGTCTCTTACTAACATGACGTGAAGCAATTGTTGTATAAGGCCCACTATATTCATAAACGTGAGTATGTCTTCGAATATTTGGAGTAATATATGCGTTAATGCTGTTAGCTGAAACGAAAAGATATTGGTTAGTATGTACATCACTACATAGTATAAAACAAAGTTGCTTTCTCTGTCTCTGTGTCCATTTGTATGCTTAAATCTTTGAAACTACGCAACAGATTTTGATGCGGTTTTTTTAATAGATAGAGTGATTCAATAGGAAGGTTTATATGTATAATAACGTCCATTAAATAGTGGAGTAGGCTATATATTTTATACCCGTGGGAAGCCAGAGTGGGTCACAAGTATACAATAATGCAATAAAAACACATTTATGAAATGCATTGAATTATATAATAATCATAATAGTAAATGTATTTTTATTACGAAAATTTACATAGAAATTCATTAAACTTCATTTCCATCGGTACATGCTCAAGCGGGATTTGAACCCTGTACCCACTGATACAGCGTCAAGCCCCAAACAACTGAGCTACGTGGAATTTCACTAATACGTAAAGTAAAGTTTAATTTTACTAATAACATAAGTTCTGAATGAAAACACTGTAATTACTTTTATAATACCGGAGTGTATGTGATAAAAGATACATAGTGTGAAGATTAGAAGAGCATGTATGAGAAGGTTTTTGGGTGTGAGTGAAGCAAGAGAGATTTGTCATCCATTGCAAGTGGCTATAGATAGATAGTCTATCCCATTGGAAATGTAGAGGTGTGAATATATGTACATAATTTACAGTCGCTAACGGTGAGTGAAAACATCGTGAGGAAACCTGCCTATCCCTCAGGATAGGTAATAGTCAGTGCCTATATACAGCGATACGGTTCACTACCTTTCACGTTGGGTGCTGTCTATCTGGTGATACGCGGGCTTCAAATGACCCATACCTAACATGCCTTCGAAATTTCAGAGATGGGCATTCAAGCCTCTGACTACCCTGCCATAATAAAAAAGGGAGTGTGAATACACAAGTTGTGAAGCGTATGTATGTATGTTATGTAGAATACAGTTCCTTTTACAAAAAACTCATAACGAATATTATATGAAAAAAGTATTACCTTTGTTTCCCGACATTAGTGTGTATGTAGAAGTGACATAACATGCGTTGAAATGAGAGTAGACAATGATTATGACTGATCATTTTTAGGAGGCATAGACAACTTGCACAAACATTTACTCACGGATTTACGACGATATAAACACAGAGTGTGTATGAGAATGTATGTGTGTCAATGAAGCGAAAGTGGTAAGTCAGTGGAACAGATGTGGATCCGTGATCTCTGCCTACCTCTCTACAGGGAATCAGGGGTAATGTGTATGTATTACATTACTTACCACTATAAACCATGTTATCACTTTTTTGGCTACTACAGTGTATTCTTCGACTAGTTCTGCTAAATAATAAAGACCGGCCGCTGAAAACAACCAAATGATGATTAATACATTAATAACTGGAACTTTAGTTGCATAAAATGATGTGAAATACTGAAATCATAAATATTACTTATTGAAAGTAAAATAAAAAAACATTTCCTCATACAAATAAGACTTTATAATTAGAATGAAAAATAAATGTACTTAAACTATTACTTAATATTTTGTAAAAGAAAAACCTGCGGAAAAGAAATGCCAAGAAACTTTGCAGACAATATTTTAAAGTATTTTTTTATAATCATCCATTAGAATGTGACAACATAAATATATGACCATCAAATAGGTAACAACTCTTTATATGTACATAGAGTGTATATGAAGAAGTAGATGAGTAACAATGAAACAAAAGTGGTAAGAATAATGGGGATTGTGTTATAGAAATTGCAACAACTTTGTGGCAACTGAACTAACATAGAATATAATCAAATATGTTGCTTCATATTAGTTAGTTTAGTATATATACTGGTGTAAAAAGTTTATTGTTTCTGAGTATTGTTTTTGTTTAAATTGTGTTTATTAATTGTATTTAATGTAATGGAAACTATAGGTTATTATGAATGTAAAGTATTTGTAATTTTCTAGAATTGTACAACTGTTTGTTTCCTAAATACATGAAAAAATAATAATAATCAGCTGCCTGCTTTACAGTATGTCTTATAGATAAATAAGAATGATGGTATAGTACATCTTTAATAATCTGTAAGTCCCTAATTGGAAAACTGACAAGAATAGTTAATTTTTTCATTATAATTTGGCATCATTTATAATTAAAAGTTATGTCAAGTTATTACATATTGTTTATTTACCCTTAAACAAAGTTTTAAATGAACTTGCCAAGGGAATAGTTCATTTGTAATAGTGTTTAAACTATTATTATTTACATTGATAAATGCTAACCCTATTTATATAATTAAGTCATTGAATTAACATTTGAATGAAGTAGAGGTGATTACAATCAAACTACGCATTTGAACTTTGTCCAAATCACATTGGCATACACACTTAGGTCAAATTATGTTGGTATATACCTATTCTTACTTGATTATTAATTACAGAATCGTATAGTAATAATACTATAATTTTATCGTCTTATTATTGTAGAAGTAATCAAACTTCGAGGCAAAGAAACGTTATATACGTATGAATTCATTGGCAAAGTAACAGAAAAGCTATATATAAATTTTAATAACTTTAGCACCGATTGAAATAAGCGTAATTGATCGTAAATATACATGAGAGGTTATGACAAATGAAACCGAAATTTGCACTTACCGACTGAGAGTGTTAGGAAAGCGGCTTGGATGAATATCGAAACTATACTTAAGATGCTTAAAAACAACATTTTAATCTATTTATTACGTATTTACTAACTAAATTAATTGGAAAATAGTACGTAGATAGCATAGCCAAACATCAAACGAATTGTTGTTATTGTTCTGTCATTTGAAACTGACGGTTGAAGTGTAAATGTCATTAAACGAACGTGTCAAAAATGACGTTTAACGCATGCTATGCACCTCGAGTGTTAGAGTACCCGCCACATACGGTGGCAGTAGCCAAACTTGGAACTAAATTTGACGTTTCCGCCATTGCGTGTTATTTTGTATGAAAAGTAAATTTAGTATTACCAGCGTTGTGTTTTTTGCCCACTCTTTGTAATTTTTATGTTTGTTAAGGGTGATTATAATAAATTGATTTCCGGAGTTTCTTGTTAGTTCTTCTCCAAGCTAGGGTCTCCGCTGATCTAACCTCGGTAAAAAATATGTAAAGACAATGCTCAGTGCCATGTTTGAAATAATAGTTTTAAGAGATTCGCGATTTATACTCATGATATAAGATATAAGGGTGTGTATAAGATTGATTGCAGCTGTGGGAAATCCTATGTCGAACAGACTAAACGGTCTATTGCGGACAGAGTGAAGGAACACATAATATATGTAATATATAATAAGAAGGATAAGTCCCGTTAATTATTAATCATGTTTGAAATAGTATAATAAACATATTTTGACTTTGATATATTAATTTGTTTTATTTGAGTTTATAGCTCTGCAACCAAAGATCGTTACAAATGAAACCTATAATGTTTCGAGCCGTATGGCACAGTGAGTGCTAGTTTTGGCGTGTTTACTGGTAACACTGAATTACGCGACTGTGGCGACGCCTCCAACTGCCACCGTATGTGGCGCGATCTCTACATGCAAAATATAATTAAATATTGTTTCAATTAGTTTTAAGTTTGTAAAAACCTTTTAATTTTTTGTAAAGATTATATTGTTCAAATGTTAAGTAATCAGATTTTATACATACAATAATACAAATACGTATTACATTACACTAATTAAATACGTATGACGACCTCCGTGGCGCGATCGGTTAGACACCTGAACGCTAATCGTGAGGTCCCAGGTTCGATTCCCGATGGAGGCAGAGTTGAGAACTACGCTTTTCTACTGCTTTTCAGTCTGGTCGTTGATTATATATGCTATATATGTATTTATCTATGTATAATATGTATATATTTCTTAAATATACGTTGACTAGTACCCTTAACACAAGTCTTAAATGTACTTACAAAGGGGCTAGTTCAATTGGTGTAATAATGTCCAAATATTATTATTATTATTATAACATACCCACGAACATACATACAACATGTTTCAAGCCACTTTAGGTAATCGCATCGCTAACAAAACACATTGATGCTTAAAAATAATAACAGAGACAGTGATATTAAGGGTTCACACAAATTAAAACACATCACTATAACATAAAAAATACGCGATCACTACCATTACCCCTTGCGGGTTAGTCAGAGGTTCAGGTGTCCATCTCCACAATTGCAGAAGTAGTAATAGCCTCTTCAAATCCATGTGTTGACCAGATAGTCAGTACTCAATGTAAGAGGTGGTAAGCCATGTCGCCATTTACAATAAATAGTTTCACTCATGATGTTTTCCCTCACCGTAGCATTCGGTGCATTACGCAAATGTATTTTTATTGTTAAATGAGAAAATTTCGTTCCCAATGAGTCCAAGTTTTGAACCCTGTACCCATTGCCAACCCCTCAACGACTGAGCTACGCCAAATTAACTATTAATGGCGACATTGCATTTTTTGACAACTTGCGTGGCCCGATTGGTTAACCACCCGAACGCTAATCGTTAGGTCCCGGGTTGATTTCCGGTTGGAGCAAATTTAAGAGCTACGCTTTTCTCCTGCTTTCCAGTTTGGTTGTTGATTATAATATACTATATATGTATTTATCTGTACATATTCTTCTTAAATATACGTTGAATAGCACCCTTAACACAAGTATTAAATGTACTTAGCAAGGGGCTAGTTCAATTAGTGTTTTATAGTTATTTTACTCTATACACTGTATTATAGTTATTTTATTTATTTTTTTCAGGTAAGCACTTTCATTTTCTAGTTGTTACTAGCTAAACAAGATAGTTTTGAGTTTATTAGGTTTTATTTTTTGATATTATTAGTTTTAGATCGAAAAATAACATTCTATCCAAAATGTTGTTACAATTTTCTGGCAACGCACACATTTCAGCATAATTGTAAATTTATTATATCTATACTAACATTCATTTCATGGATGTAGTAAAAGAAGAACTACTCTTGATAATAATAATATATGTCGTCAGTTGGTTTTACCTTTGGTGTAAAAAAACCAGGGTCCCAAGTCTACTAAACGCAGTTCAATATCATATCAGTAATAGTGTGAAGTTGGTAGTGGATTACCAAGTGTCAAATTTCACCATTCATAACAACAAAAGTGTCAAATTTCGCTTTAAAATTGTCAATTGGTAATCCACTACCAACTTCACACTATTACTAATCTGATATTGAACTGATATTTTGCAAAAAGCATTAATGGACTTGGGCCTCAATCCTTATGTAATATTAACGAAATAAAACGCATTATTATATACAAAATCACATTTCCTTTATTTAAAAAACAATCAGAGGTCTACTGGGCTACTCATATGTACAGATAGCGACTTACACTAATTATTATTTTATCATTTAACACCAAACACATTTGTTCATATAAAGACACAACATTTATCCCGACCGTTAACCCTTGCGGGGTAGTCAGAGGTTCAGATTTCCCACAATTGCGGAGGTAGTAATTCTATGGTCACCTCTAACCCACGTGTTAACCAAGTCAGTACTATATGTTACAGGTGGCAAGCCATGTCGCCATTTACAAGCACTAACTATTACATGTTCGGCGAACAGGTAGGTTTCCTCACGGTGTTTTCCCTCACACATTGTATGTAAGTAAAGTGAAAGAGCGGTTACGTAGGGGCCGGCCCAATAGTACATATGTCAGTCAGATAGACGCCATATTGAAAAAGGGTGACGTTAGAAGTACCTATAACTGCCGAGTGTGTATGAGTATCATTGAAGCGAAAAGTTTGTCAGCGAGACAGATGGGGATCCGTGATCTCTGCCCACCCCTCTACAGGGAAATAGGCCTGATGTATATGTACGTATATTGACTAATACCTATGCAACTGAGTGATAGGTAGGTTTCCTCACGATGTTTTCTGTTATAAAATATACGTTTATAAACTCTATATGAACAAATATGTATGTATGTTAAAACAAACTTAACATGCTATTTTACATCAATCGTTCAATATTAAGCGTTCAATTCAATTGAACATCAATTTATAATTGAATTGATTTGATTTATTTCATTCCCCAAACATATAACATATTTTTACCTAAATACCTTAGAGATACTCAAGTTGTTTATATAAGATGATTTACATATACATTCACGTCCATTAATCCCTTTCGGGGTGGACAGAACCTCAGACACACGATCATATTTTCGGAGTCACTTTTAGCATAATATTAATTCAATGCGTTTGTGAGAGTATATGAAACATTGGTGACAGGTTGCTAGCCCATCGCCCAATTGATTCCATTGACCCCTAGTCCCTTAGTCGTCTTTTACGAAATGCCGGGAAGAACGGCAGCTAGTTAGCTTTCTTTTTATGTCCTAGACTATTGGGTTATGATATATTGAGAGATGGGCTAGCAACCTGTCACCAATGTTCCATATAACATCACAACCCCAATATTCATGCTAAAAAGTGACCTAGGAGATATTATCGTATTTGAAAGGTTCTGTCCACCCCGAAAGGGATTAAAGGACGTGAATGTAGATATGTATATGCATTTCATCACCATTTCCTAATACCAGGATCTGTAAAATCCATCAAACAGATGTAATGTACAAAAAAAAACCATCATTGAACGAAAGGACGCCATTACTGAACGATTGAGTGAAAAGAACGAACGAAATGAACGGGTCTCCTACGCGGTCATCATGTCGCTGACGGCTGATGGCGTGCTGACTGAGCCTTTTAGAAGATCGTTTATATCTCGTCTGAACATCGATAGATTTTGTGTAAACCTGGAACAAAGAAAACATCCCATAAATAACTATTACAGTAAATAAATAAATATCATATAACTTGACAACCTCCGTGGCGCGATCGGTTAGACACCTGAACGCTAATTCGTGAGGTCCCGGGTTCGATTCTCGGTGGAGGCAAAGTTTTGTACTACGCTTTTCTACTGCTTTTCAGTCTGGTCGTTGATTATATATGTATGTATCTATATAATATGTATACATTTCTCAAATACACGTTGACTAGCACCTTAACACAAGTCTTAAATGTACTTACCAAGGGACTAGTTCAATTTGTGTAATGATGTCCAAATATTATAATAAAAATACATTTACGAAATGCGTCAAATATATTTCAATATGACAAAACCTAGTGACAATCTATCGACCTATATACGTATGATGTCTAGTCTGGGCCCATACTCCACTAATTAACTTTGACAGCCACACAACTGCGTCGCTACTGCGTTACTTCTGCGTTTCGGCTGTAAAAGTGGCACTCTGCTAACATTTTGGTCTGCCACAGTTGTGCCTCAATAGCGAGTCAGTGGCGCTTCAGTGGTGCTTCAGAGGCAACTCAAGTATAGAATTGTCAATAGTGGACTACCAAATATAAGGCTATTGAACTGACATTGACGGACGTTTGGTTAGTAGAGTAGCCTTTTTGTACGTCAGACGCAGAAGTACTTCAGATGTAGTTCGATTGCGCTTCAGTGGCCAAAATTAGTTAGTGGAGAGCCAAAAGTTTCAAATGACGGCCACTGAAGTATTGCAGTATCGATACTGAAGTAATATTGTGGCTAAAATGAATTAGTGGAGTAAGGGCCCTGGTCTAGATGGGCTACGGTGAAACTCACGATACCGTTTAGCCAGAGTGGGCCGGTGTGGGGGCATGCATCTCCTTGTGACATGGAACGGAGCCACGGGCCCCAAGCTCCCGTCCTATAGTATTTAATATATATATACAAAACGCATTCACGACCATTTACCCTTGCGGGGTAGTCAGAGGTTCAGGTGTCCATCTCCGCAATTGAGAAGGTAGTAATTCTATGAACACCTCGAACCCACGTGTTTACCAGATAGTCAGGACTCAATGTGATCGGTGGTAAGCCATGTCGCCATTTACAAGCACTAACTATTACCTGTTCGACGAACAGGTAGGTTTCCTCACGATGTTTTCCCTCACCGTATAATTCGATGCATTTCGTAAATGTGTTTTTATTACGAAAATGTACATAGAAATTCAATAAACTTCATATCCATTGGTACATGCTCAAGCGGGATTTGAACCCTGTACCCACTGATACAGAGCCAAGCCCCAAACAACTGAGCTACGTCGAGTTCAATATATCATGTTAATATGCCGTCAACGACCTCTGTGGTGCGAAAGGTTGAACCTTGAACGCAAATCGTGAAGTCCCTTGATTCGATTCCCCGTGTAGATTTGATAAAATACGTTTTTTTCTGTTTCCAAGCCTGGTTGTCGATTTTATATACTACAGAATACACCACAAGTCGACAACTTACTAATGGGCTAGTTCAATTGGTGTAATAATGTTGTAAATTGTATTATTAAACACGCACAAAAATGTCTCGTCCATAATAAAAGTTAACGATCCCTGAAAAAACGGAAACTCAATGTGCTCCATAGCAAACGTGGTCAACTACTCACTATTACCTATTGAGAAGATCAGGTACCCCTCACGATGTTTTCCTTCATATAAGAATTGTGGTATTCCGCGATCAAACCGAGAAAATATTAATACCAGTGTGCTGGCGGATTGAACCCGAAACCTATTGTTCCAAGTATTGTCTCACCATCTAAGCCAGGCTGGTTTACCGACAGATACCGAAATCGTCGAAAAAGACACACTGGCCTCTTGAGTACACATTAATGTATGTTAATCACTACATAGTATAAAACAAAGTCACTTTCTCTGTCCCTATGTTCCTTTGTATGCTTAAATCTTTGAAACTACGCAATGGATTTTGATGCGTTTTTTTAATAGATAGAGTGATTCAAGAGGAAGGTTTATATGTATAATAACATCCATTAAATAGTGGAGTAGGCTATATATTTTATACTCGTGCGAAGCCGGAGCGGGTCACTAGTAATAATACTAATAAAGCATTTATTTACAGCAACAAAAACATACACAATACAAATATTTTATATATCAAATTTGCAAACTAGGGTGTATAGCTTGTGCATGTTATTGTCGCAGCAAAAGGGTTCTAACTCAGCTGGGTATGTTACGTTTGGTGGCAAACGCAACGCTGATATTATGTTTCACTTGTTATGTTATGTATTTAACTGTGTTTAGTCAAAATTGCAACGGACTGCAGACAACTTTCACTATTTCTTATTTTTTGATTCTTCACTACATAGTATAAAACAAAGTCGCTTTCTCTGTCCCTTCGTATGCTTAAATCTTTGAAACTACGCAACGGAATTTTTTTTTTCTATCTAGAGTGATTCAAGAGGAAGGTTCAAGAGAAGGTTTATACGTATAATAAAATCCATTAAATAGTAGACTAGGCTGTATATTTTATATCCGTGCGAAGCTGGAGCGGGTCACTAGTAGTCAATAAATTGGACTCTTCCTCACATCAGCGCGTTGAACCAGTGTGCGAATTAAGGAATTCGTGTCAATGTCGTCGTGACTTATAAATGCCGATACGCGTTACTACCTGTTACCTAACACGGTTTATGTACAGACTAACTGATTAACTTGGGGGTTCAAGATAGCCTTAGAATCACTAAGTCCACAATCACGTTGACAGACATATTAACCTCTCGATTATCTTGCAAGTAATGTATATGTACGTCGTATAATTATTGCATGTGTGAAGTGTACGTACTTGTCAATGGTGACACTGTTTACCACCGGTCACAATGTACAGACTAGCTGGTTAACACGGATGGCTATAGAATCACTGTGTAATCGCAGACAGAGTCACATTATCTTCTAGATTACCTCCCAAGGTAATACGTATATCTTTATAACCTTTTCTACAAAAATGTTTCGTAAAGTATACATTTATATCAAATATTTTCTTCCATTAAATTACGGTCGACCGCTTACCTATCTCGATTCTTAGTCTACAAATTGGACTCTATATAACCAGTACGCGAACTGGAATGTCCTATCAGTGCTTGTAAATAGAGAAACTATTTACCACCTATCACATGAGGTACTTACTATTTTCGATGTAGCCATAGAATAACTGTCGCCATTGTGTATATAGAGACATTAGGTTCTTGATTACCTCGAGAATTATGTATATTCTGCGCAATTAATGTATATATGTATGTGGGCGTATACAGTAAGTATTTTCTTCCACAAAATTGCAATAAACGGTAGACCGCTTACCTAACCCTTTTATTAGTTAACAAATTGGGTTCTATCCCTTGTATGAGTGCATTGAACCAGTGCTTAAACTTAAACGACTTATCAGTGCTTGTAAATGGCGACACGGTTTACCACCTGTCATCTAAGGCACTGACTAATTGATTAATAAGAAGTTTCAAAATGACCCTAGTATCACTAACCTCACAATCTTGTTGATAGACACATAAATCTCTTCGTTACTTGCAAGTAATGTATATATGTCATATAATTGTATGTGTAAATGGTACGTGTGTGTACATATACACATATATGGTCACATATATGTATATGACCAAATAATTTTTTCCAAAAACTTGCAAAAAACGGAAGACCACTCACCTATCCCGATTCTTAGTCAACAAATTGGGTTCTATCCCTTGCATGAGCGCATTGAACCAGTGCGCGAACTGGGGCTGCTTATCAGGAGGCTGCGCTGCTATCATCTGCTGGCGAAGGCACGCGAAGTGGTCTTCGTTGAGGAGGACCAGCCCGAGGAGCGGTCGGGACATGGACCACTGGTTGCAGCAGTCCTCGAACATTATCGTGTTCAGGACCTGTGGGTAGAGATCATATATTTTTATTCTGTAGACAAAAGTCAAACGTATTCACGACCATTAACCCATGCGGGGTAGTCAGAGGTTCAGGTGTCCATCTCCGCAATTGCGAAGGTAGTAATTCTACGGACACTTCGAGCCCACGTGTTGACCAGATAGTACTCAATGTGACAGGTTAGAAGCCCTGTCGCCATATACAAGCACTGATTATTACCTGTTCGGGGAACAGGTAGGTTTCCTCACGATGTTTTCCCTCACCGTATAATTCGATACATTTCGTAAATATGTTTTTTTTACGAAAATGTACATAGAAATTCATTAAACTTCTTTTCCATTGGTACATGCTCAAGCGGGATTTGAACCCTGTACCCACTTATACAGTGCCAAGAACCAAACAACTGAGCTACGTCGAATTATAACTACTCAAGTAAATTTAGGTGTTAAAAAAAATTTGATGACGTTCTAATGTAAAAATAATCTAATTACGTATCAATTTTAAACAAAAAAAACTAATTAAAGACAGGGCAAACTGCTGGCATTTCGACGACGCAGCTGCGCACGGCGATATGAGATACCAGTTGTCTTGTAAGATGTTGACTATCGGACTTTATTTTGTAACAGTAACCCTTGGAGGGTAGTCGTCTATGGTTCGTCAACAAAGTCAGCAGCTCAGTAAAAGTTGAAAATACAAATAATTATTTTCGGCTGAATATTTAGTTAGTTGTGATGCCAAATTAGCTAAATATGTTTGCTTTGAGATTATATTTGGATCCTCAACCGGAACGAACCGAAGAACAAGGAAGAGAAGAATTGGAGCTTCGATTTCGTTTTTCTTCGGTTGTAGCGGCTGGCGGCGTTGGTGTAACCATGGCGACGGAATAACAAGAAGTTAAAATGCTATGGCATCAGTGTTTGTACTTCAGCCGACTTAACCTTAGTGGTGAATGGCTTAATAAAGAATTAAAAAAAACCTTGGAGGGTAATCAGATATGCACATGTCCTTGCATAGTATTAGTAGAGTTGTAGAAATTAGTTTTCTATGAACATTTTCACAACTCTGCAAGGATTGATGGTCGTTACGTGTAGGACCATTCAATAGGACTCACCGTAGCGAGCAACTGCCGCATGATCTCGGGCCTGCTCTGCAGGGTCACCACGAACATGCTACTCAACTCCTGCGGCCGCTGTCTGCAGCCTGCCACCTTGCCGCTCGCTACAACGTACATAGACATATGTAGATATTGAAATGAAATGCTTTTTAGTCGAGGACCTCCGTGGCGCGATTGGTTAGCCATTTGAACGCTAATCGTGAGGCAAAGTTAAGAACTAATCTTTTCTTCTGCTTTCCAGTCTGGTCGTTGATTAGTAGATATATGTTATAAAAGTATTTATTTATCTGTATTAAGTAAATATTTCTTAAATATACGTTTACTAGTACCCTAAACACAAGTCTTGAATGTACTTAGCAAGGGGCTAGTACAATTGGTGTAATAATGTCCTTCAATATTATTATTATTTAATATAAGGATTATAAAATCACTTCTTGAAAGTAAAAAAATCATGTTCACATGAAAAATTGAAAAAGGGTGACGTTAGAAGTACTTATAACCGCCGAATGTGTATGAGAAGATGTATGAGTGTCAATGAAGCAAAAGTGGTTTGTTAGCGGGACGAATGGGGATCCGTGATCTCTGCCTACACCTCTACAGGAAATCAGGCGTGATGTGTATGTATGTATGTAATCAACGACCAGATTAGAAAGCAGAAGAAAAGCGAAGTTCTTAACTCTGCCTCCACCGGGAATCCTTGGGACCCCCAGATCAGCGTTCAGGTGGCTAACCGATCGCGCCACGGAGGTCGTCACGTCAAATTATTTACGTAAATGCGAAGAAAACAATATATGTTTATAGATAAAATAAATACTTACTCTTTTGAACTAATTCCTTATACAAATACGTAACTATGTAGTCTAATGTAGTACAACAACCCGTACAGACGCTTGTATCTGAAAATAAAACATTATCATATCATCACATATACATTCACGTCACATGAAAATATAATATATTAACCCCTTTAGGCAGTCGTCTATGTTTCGTCAACAAAGTCAGCAGCTCAGTGAAAGTTGAAAATACAAATAATTAATATTGAGTCAGCTGTGATGCCAAATTGGCTAAATATGTTTGTTTTGGGATATTATTTGGATCCTCAACTGGAACGAACCGAAGAACAAGGGAGAGAAGAATTGGAGCTTCGATTTCGTTTTTCTTCGGTTGTAGAGACTGGCGGCGTTGGTGTAACCATGGCGATGGAATAAAGAATAAAAAAACTCCTTTAGGTACTGAATTCTAATTCACACCCAATGAAGCGACAGAGGTTTGTCAGAAGGACAGATGGGGAATCAGTGATATCTACAGGGAAACAAGTATGATGTGTCAATCAATCAATCAGCCTATGTCAGTCTACTGCTGGACGTAGGCCTCCCCAAGGGTACACAAAACACGATCACTCGTGGCCCTCAGCCAACCACTACCAGCGACCTTTTTCAGGTCATCGGTCCATCTAGCAGGGGGGCGTCCTACACTACGTTTACCGAGACGCGGTCGTCATTCGAAAACCGCTTTGCTCCAATGGTCGTCGTCTGCGACAGACGCGGCGTGTGATGTGTATGTATCACTACATAGTATAAAACAAAGTCGCGTTCTCTGTCCCTATGTCCCTTTGTATGCTTAAATCTTTGAAACTACGCAACGGATTTTGATGCGGTTTTTTTTAATAGATAGAGTGATTCAAGAGAAAGGTTTATATGTATAATAACATCCATTAAATAGTGGAGTAGGCTATATATTTTATACCCGTGCGAAGCCGGAGCGGGTCGCTAGTGTTAATATCACCTGTATGCGTGAGTCCCTCGCTAATAGTACTGAGTATGTAAACCACGGCGTCCGAATGCAAAGAGGAGAGGAAAGGCATATGGTCTTGAGCCAACCGTTCTAGCAGCACGTAGTAGGTTTGCGTCAGCTTGGGATAGTCCTGCAAAAGATAAACATAGTAATAATGATATTTAGGTACATTTATATGTTTTTATTTCGGTTCGCAGCCACAGGGCAAGCTTATATAGTCTATTCGCGTTAAGTAAATAGTGACGTCATGATAATCAGAGGTCAAACTGACCAATGAGACGTGAGTAAATGAGAAAAGAAGTCACATTGACCAATAACAGACAACCCCTATAAAATCTCATTGGTTAAATCATGGAGACCTTGATGACGTCACTATTTGCTTAAAGCGAATATACTATAGTTTTAAGAGATTCGCGATTTATACTCATGTTTAATAACTAACGGGACTTATCGTGTAAGTTTTTATATAATAAAGTTACCTTTATTAACCCGACGGCCGTCACGGGCAGACTCAAAGGTAACTTTATTATATAAAAACATACGCGATAAGTCGCGCTAGTTATTAATAATTTTAAAAAACTTTCCGAAATTTCGAAGACATGTGAGGTATGGGTCACTGAAATCCCGCGTTTCACTAGATGGATAGCATTCAACGTGATAGGTACATTACCTATAACATATTTTTATAGTTTATATCGTATAACATGGCTTACCAATAGATCAGTCTGCCTTATACTTAGGAGTAACTTCACGAACATATTCAGGGCATTGTCCAAAGCGTCGTCGCCGTATAATCTGAAATAGAAATATTTATTATATAAAGTATAATTATTTACTTTATTTGTACGTAGTTAGAAGAACAGAAGAGCATGTATGAGAATGTTAATGGGTGTGAATGAAGCAAGAGATTTGTCACCCATTCCAGGTGGAGATCAATAATCTCTGCCCAAGTATCAAGTTTCGCTAAAAAAATTACGCAATTTGTCACTTTTGCTAATCCACTAACAACTTCACACTATTACTGATCTGATACAAAACTGCTATTTTGCAAAAAGCATTAGTGGATTAGCTTAAGCGGGCCTCGAATGGCGACGCTTCCCTGCTAGGTGGACCGAGGACCTGAAAAAGGTCGCTGGTAGTGGTTGGCTGAGGGCCACGTGTGATCGTGTTTAGTGGCGTCCTCTTGGGGAGGCCTACGTCCAGCAGTGGACTGACATAGGCTGATTGATTGAAGTACATTCATAAATATATACACATCTCGTTGATTCCCTGAAGAGGTAGAGATCATGGATCCCCACCTATTCCATTGACAAACCACTTTAGATTGATTGACACTCATGCACACTCGGCGGTTATAGGTACTCCTTACGTCACCCTTTTTCAATATGGCGTGTTGTACCTGACAATAATATGTCTTATTAGTAACCCCCTTCGTAACCGCCCTTCCATTTCACCCCCATGTATACCTTTTGTCAATATAGAATCATTAGTATGTTTTTATATTATACAGTTTATGATTAGGGCTGACCTATGTATTGGTGATCAATTATGATCGATCGTATGTGATAAATATTCAGTAGTGTGTTCAAGTGTTCATAACTCACCTAAACACACCAAAGTTACAGTAGTTTCCGCACAGCGCCGCTTTGAGTATGGAAAAGCAAATTGAAATGCCCTTCAACTTGCGCGGGTACAAGTCCTTCTCATCCACTATCAGAGTCAGGTTATTGCTGCCTGCAAAGAGAAAACATATTATATATAATAATATAATACAATATTTACTACTACTACTTGCTAATATCAATCAATCAGCCTCTATCAGTCCCTTCCTAAGACACTTTGTTGTCTTTTGAGTAGCCTGGCAGGGACCGACATAATATCATACCCCACTCACCGTAAGCCTGTATCACGCTGGAGAGGTCCCGGAACACCAGGATCCCGTTCGGAGAGCTCACGTGGAACTGGAGCCTTTGGTTCCTATGACGCAGATAGCTAGCCCCTCGCACCCACCATACATACACACTACCTCCTAATGATATTGGCTCACTACCTATAATATCATCTCTGTCACACATACATTGCACACTGCGTAGTCCCTTCCTAAGACACTATTTAGTCTATTAGGTAGCCTGGCAGGGACCGACATAGTAGCAGTGCCCCACTCACCGTAGGCCTGTATCACGCTGGAGAGGTCCCGGAACAGCAGGATCCCGTTGGGAGAGCTCACGTGGAACTGGAGCCTTTGGTTCCTATGACGCAGATAGCTAGCCCCTCGCACCCACCATACACACATACTACCTCCTATTGCTATTGGATAACCACCTATAGTGTCAGCTCTGTCACACATACATTGGATACTGTGAAGTCTCTGCCTAAAACACTATTTTATATATCATTGTGTAGCGTCACAGGGACCGACATAATATCATACCCCACTCACCGTAGGCCTGTATCACGCTGGAGAGGTCCACGCAGATTGCTAGCACCTTGCACTTAGCATACATACACACTACCTCCTATTGATACTAATTAGTTCCTTCCTAAGACACTATGTTATCTATTAGGTAGCGCAGCAGGGACCGACATAATAGCAGTCACTCACCGTAGGCCTGTATCACGCTGGAGAGGTCCCGGAACAGCAGGATCCCGTTGGGAGAGCTCACGTGGAACTGGAGCCTTTGGTTCCTATGACGCAGATAGCTAGCCCCTCGCACCCACCATACACACATACTACCTCCTATTGCTATTGGATAACCACCTATAGTGTCAGCTCTGTCACACATACATTGGATACTGTGAAGTCTCTGCCTAAAACACTATTTTATATATCATTGTGTAGCGTCACAGGGACCGACATAATATCATACCCCACTCACCGTAGGCCTGTATCACGCTGGAGAGGTCCACGCAGATTGCTAGCACCTTGCACTTAGCATACATACACACTACCTCCTATTGATACTAATTAGTTCCTTCCTAAGACACTATGTTATCTATTAGGTAGCGCAGCAGGGACCGACATAATAGCAGTCACTCACCGTAGGCCTGTATCACGCTGGAGAGGTCCCGGAACAGCAGGATCCCGTTGGGAGAGCTCACGTGGAACTGGAGCCTTTGGTTCCTATGACGCAGATAGCTAGCCCCTCGCACCCACCATACACACATACTACCTCCTATTGCTATTGGATAACCACCTATAGTGTCAGCTCTGTCACACATACATTGGATACTGTGAAGTCTCTGCCTAAAACACTATTTTATATATCATTGTGTAGCGTCACAGGGACCGACATAATATCATACCCCACTCACCGTAGGCCTGTATCACGCTGGAGAGGTCCACGCAGATTGCTAGCACCTTGCACTTAGCATACATACACACTACCTCCTATTGATACTAATTAGTTCCTTCCTAAGACACTATGTTATCTATTAGGTAGCGCAGCAGGGACCGACATAATAGCAGTCACTCACCGTAGGCCTGTATCACGCTGGAGAGGTCCCGGAACAGCAGGATCCCGTTGGGAGAGCTCACGTGGAACTGGAGCCTTTGGTTCCTATGACGCAGATAGCTAGCCCCTCGCACCCACCATACACACATACTACCTCCTATTGCTATTGGATAACCACCTATAGTGTCAGCTCTGTCACACATACATTGGATACTGTGAAGTCTCTGCCTAAAACACTATTTTATATATCATTGTGTAGCGTCACAGGGACCGACATAATATCATACCCCACTCACCGTAGGCCTGTATCACGCTGGAGAGGTCCACGCAGATTGCTAGCACCTTGCACTTAGCATACATACACACTACCTCCTATTGATACTAATTAGTTCCTTCCTAAGACACTATGTTATCTATTAGGTAGCGCAGCAGGGACCGACATAATAGCAGTCACTCACCGTAGGCCTGTATCACGCTGGAGAGGTCCCGGAACAGCAGGATCCCGTTGGGAGAGCTCACGTGGAACTGGAGCCTTTGGTTCCTATGACGCAGATAGCTAGCCCCTCGCACCCACCATACACACATACTACCTCCTATTGCTATTGGATAACCACCTATAGTGTCAGCTCTGTCACACATACATTGGATACTGTGAAGTCTCTGCCTAAAACACTATTTTATATATCATTGTGTAGCGTCACAGGGACCGACATAATATCATACCCCACTCACCGTAGGCCTGTATCACGCTGGAGAGGTCCACGCAGATTGCTAGCACCTTGCACTTAGCATACATACACACTACCTCCTATTGATACTAATTAGTTCCTTCCTAAGACACTATGTTATCTATTAGGTAGCGCAGCAGGGACCGACATAATAGCAGTCACTCACCGTAGGCCTGTATCACGCTGGAGAGGTCCCGGAACAGCAGGATCCCGTTGGGAGAGCTCACGTGGAACTGGAGCCTTTGGTTCCTATGACGCAGATAGCTAGCCCCTCGCACCCACCATACACACATACTACCTCCTATTGCTATTGGATAACCACCTATAGTGTCAGCTCTGTCACACATACATTGGATACTGTGAAGTCTCTGCCTAAAACACTATTTTATATATCATTGTGTAGCGTCACAGGGACCGACATAATATCATACCCCACTCACCGTAGGCCTGTATCACGCTGGAGAGGTCCACGCAGATTGCTAGCACCTTGCACTTAGCATACATACACACTACCTCCTATTGATACTAATTAGTTCCTTCCTAAGACACTATGTTATCTATTAGGTAGCGCAGCAGGGACCGACATAATAGCAGTCACTCACCGTAGGCCTGTATCACGCTGGAGAGGTCCCGGAACAGCAGGATCCCGTTGGGAGAGCTCACGTGGAACTGGAGCCTTTGGTTCCTATGACGCAGATAGCTAGCCCCTCGCACCCACCATACACACATACTACCTCCTATTGCTATTGGATAACCACCTATAGTGTCAGCTCTGTCACACATACATTGGATACTGTGAAGTCTCTGCCTAAAACACTATTTTATATATCATTGTGTAGCGTCACAGGGACCGACATAATATCATACCCCACTCACCGTAGGCCTGTATCACGCTGGAGAGGTCCACGCAGATTGCTAGCACCTTGCACTTAGCATACATACACACTACCTCCTATTGATACTAATTAGTTCCTTCCTAAGACACTATGTTATCTATTAGGTAGCGCAGCAGGGACCGACATAATAGCAGTCACTCACCGTAGGCCTGTATCACGCTGGAGAGGTCCCGGAACAGCAGGATCCCGTTGGGAGAGCTCACGTGGAACTGGAGCCTTTGGTTCCTATGACGCAGATAGCTAGCCCCTCGCACCCACCATACACACATACTACCTCCTATTGCTATTGGATAACCACCTATAGTGTCAGCTCTGTCACACATACATTGGATACTGTGAAGTCTCTGCCTAAAACACTATTTTATATATCATTGTGTAGCGTCACAGGGACCGACATAATATCATACCCCACTCACCGTAGGCCTGTATCACGCTGGAGAGGTCCACGCAGATTGCTAGCACCTTGCACTTAGCATACATACACACTACCTCCTATTGATACTAATTAGTTCCTTCCTAAGACACTATGTTATCTATTAGGTAGCGCAGCAGGGACCGACATAATAGCAGTCACTCACCGTAGGCCTGTATCACGCTGGAGAGGTCCCGGAACAGCAGGATCCCGTTGGGAGAGCTCACGTGGAACTGGAGCCTTTGGTTCCTATGACGCAGATAGCTAGCCCCTCGCACCCACCATACACACATACTACCTCCTATTGCTATTGGATAACCACCTATAGTGTCAGCTCTGTCACACATACATTGGATACTGTGAAGTCTCTGCCTAAAACACTATTTTATATATCATTGTGTAGCGTCACAGGGACCGACATAATATCATACCCCACTCACCGTAGGCCTGTATCACGCTGGAGAGGTCCACGCAGATTGCTAGCACCTTGCACTTAGCATACATACACACTACCTCCTATTGATACTAATTAGTTCCTTCCTAAGACACTATGTTATCTATTAGGTAGCGCAGCAGGGACCGACATAATAGCAGTCACTCACCGTAGGCCTGTATCACGCTGGAGAGGTCCCGGAACAGCAGGATCCCGTTGGGAGAGCTCACGTGGAACTGGAGCCTTTGGTTCCTATGACGCAGATAGCTAGCCCCTCGCACCCACCATACACACATACTACCTCCTATTGCTATTGGATAACCACCTATAGTGTCAGCTCTGTCACACATACATTGGATACTGTGAAGTCTCTGCCTAAAACACTATTTTATATATCATTGTGTAGCGTCACAGGGACCGACATAATATCATACCCCACTCACCGTAGGCCTGTATCACGCTGGAGAGGTCCACGCAGATTGCTAGCACCTTGCACTTAGCATACATACACACTACCTCCTATTGATACTAATTAGTTCCTTCCTAAGACACTATGTTATCTATTAGGTAGCGCAGCAGGGACCGACATAATAGCAGTCACTCACCGTAGGCCTGTATCACGCTGGAGAGGTCCCGGAACAGCAGGATCCCGTTGGGAGAGCTCACGTGGAACTGGAGCCTTTGGTTCCTATGACGCAGATAGCTAGCCCCTCGCACCCACCATACACACATACTACCTCCTATTGCTATTGGATAACCACCTATAGTGTCAGCTCTGTCACACATACATTGGATACTGTGAAGTCTCTGCCTAAAACACTATTTTATATATCATTGTGTAGCGTCACAGGGACCGACATAATATCATACCCCACTCACCGTAGGCCTGTATCACGCTGGAGAGGTCCACGCAGATTGCTAGCACCTTGCACTTAGCATACATACACACTACCTCCTATTGATACTAATTAGTTCCTTCCTAAGACACTATGTTATCTATTAGGTAGCGCAGCAGGGACCGACATAATAGCAGTCACTCACCGTAGGCCTGTATCACGCTGGAGAGGTCCCGGAACAGCAGGATCCCGTTGGGAGAGCTCACGTGGAACTGGAGCCTTTGGTTCCTATGACGCAGATAGCTAGCCCCTCGCACCCACCATACACACATACTACCTCCTATTGCTATTGGATAACCACCTATAGTGTCAGCTCTGTCACACATACATTGGATACTGTGAAGTCTCTGCCTAAAACACTATTTTATATATCATTGTGTAGCGTCACAGGGACCGACATAATATCATACCCCACTCACCGTAGGCCTGTATCACGCTGGAGAGGTCCACGCAGATTGCTAGCACCTTGCACTTAGCATACATACACACTACCTCCTATTGATACTAATTAGTTCCTTCCTAAGACACTATGTTATCTATTAGGTAGCGCAGCAGGGACCGACATAATAGCAGTCACTCACCGTAGGCCTGTATCACGCTGGAGAGGTCCCGGAACAGCAGGATCCCGTTGGGAGAGCTCACGTGGAACTGGAGCCTTTGGTTCCTATGACGCAGATAGCTAGCCCCTCGCACCCACCATACACACATACTACCTCCTATTGCTATTGGATAACCACCTATAGTGTCAGCTCTGTCACACATACATTGGATACTGTGAAGTCTCTGCCTAAAACACTATTTTATATATCATTGTGTAGCGTCACAGGGACCGACATAATATCATACCCCACTCACCGTAGGCCTGTATCACGCTGGAGAGGTCCACGCAGATTGCTAGCACCTTGCACTTAGCATACATACACACTACCTCCTATTGATACTAATTAGTTCCTTCCTAAGACACTATGTTATCTATTAGGTAGCGCAGCAGGGACCGACATAATAGCAGTCACTCACCGTAGGCCTGTATCACGCTGGAGAGGTCCCGGAACAGCAGGATCCCGTTGGGAGAGCTCACGTGGAACTGGAGCCTTTGGTTCCTATGACGCAGATAGCTAGCCCCTCGCACCCACCATACACACATACTACCTCCTATTGCTATTGGATAACCACCTATAGTGTCAGCTCTGTCACACATACATTGGATACTGTGAAGTCTCTGCCTAAAACACTATTTTATATATCATTGTGTAGCGTCACAGGGACCGACATAATATCATACCCCACTCACCGTAGGCCTGTATCACGCTGGAGAGGTCCACGCAGATTGCTAGCACCTTGCACTTAGCATACATACACACTACCTCCTATTGATACTAATTAGTTCCTTCCTAAGACACTATGTTATCTATTAGGTAGCGCAGCAGGGACCGACATAATAGCAGTCACTCACCGTAGGCCTGTATCACGCTGGAGAGGTCCCGGAACAGCAGGATCCCGTTGGGAGAGCTCACGTGGAACTGGAGCCTTTGGTTCCTATGACGCAGATAGCTAGCCCCTCGCACCCACCATACACACATACTACCTCCTATTGCTATTGGATAACCACCTATAGTGTCAGCTCTGTCACACATACATTGGATACTGTGAAGTCTCTGCCTAAAACACTATTTTATATATCATTGTGTAGCGTCACAGGGACCGACATAATATCATACCCCACTCACCGTAGGCCTGTATCACGCTGGAGAGGTCCACGCAGATTGCTAGCACCTTGCACTTAGCATACATACACACTACCTCCTATTGATACTAATTAGTTCCTTCCTAAGACACTATGTTATCTATTAGGTAGCGCAGCAGGGACCGACATAATAGCAGTCACTCACCGTAGGCCTGTATCACGCTGGAGAGGTCCCGGAACAGCAGGATCCCGTTGGGAGAGCTCACGTGGAACTGGAGCCTTTGGTTCCTATGACGCAGATAGCTAGCCCCTCGCACTCACCATACATACACACTACCTCCTAATGATATTGGCTCACTACCTATAGTGTCTTCTCTGTTACACATACATTGCATAATACGTGGGCCCTTCCTATGACACTTTGTTGTCTATTGTGTAGCGTAACAGGGACCGATATAATAGCAGGCCCCCATCCACGCAGGTAGCTAGCTCCTTGCACTTAGCATACATACTACCTTCTATTGCTATTGGATAACCACCTCTAGTGTCATCTCTGTAATACCTACATTGCAAACTGCGTAGCACCTTCCTAAGACACTAAACTATCTATTGTGTAGCGTGACAGGGACTGACATAATAGCAGTGCCCCACTCACCGTAGGCCTGTATCACGCTGGAGAGCTCCACGCAGATTGCTAGCACCTTGCACTTAGCATACATACACACTACCTCCTATTGATACTAATAACTCCCTTCCTAAGACACTTTGTTGTCTTTTGAGTAGCCTGACAGGTACCGACATAATATCATACCCCACTCACCGTAGGCCTGTATCACGCTGGAGAGGTCCCGGAACAGCAGGATCCCGTTGGGAGAGCTCACGTGGAACTGGAGTCTTTGGTTCCTGTTCTGAGCCAGTTCTGCTGCTAGTTTTAACGCTGCGGTGGTCACTTGTGGTTCTGAGGACCAAAGCGATATGCCGCGGACTAGGACTTGCATGTAGTGGGGGTACCTGGGAAAAAAGGGGGGAGATAATATAAGCGGCTGTAGCCCAGTGGGCAAGAACTCGGACTACGAAGAAGGTCCTAGGTTCGAGTCCCGACTCTGGCATGTACCAATGAATGAAATTTAAATGTGTGTTTTTCATTTACGTACATAATTTACAGTCGCTAACGGTGAGGGAAAACATCGTGAGGAAACCTGCCTATCCCTCAGGATAGGTAATAGTCAGTGCCTATATACGGCGACACGGTTCACTACCTATCACGTTGGGTGCTGTCTATCTAGTGATACGCGGGCTACGAATGACCCATACCTAACATGCCTTCGAAATTTCGGAGATGGGCATTCAAGCCTCTGACTACCCCGCCATAATAAAAAAGGGAGTGTGTATACACAAGTCGTGAATCGAATGTTTATGTTATGTTATAACATAAGCTTCACGTCCTACACCTTTTTTATTGAGGGCAGGGTTGTCAGAAGCTTAAGTGTATGTCATGTTAGCTACGATCCAATTAATAAATCAAGCATTGCTATTATTGATCACGACTTGTGTATGTACATTTCCATTTTTATAGTGACCGGTAGTCAGAACCTTGAGTGGCCATCTCCAAAATTTATAAAGCATGTTAGGTATGGGTCATTCGAAGCCCGTGTATCACTAGATAGACAGCACCCAACGTGATAGGTAGTGAACCCTATCGCCGTATATAGGCACTGACTATTACCTATCCTGAGGGATAGGCAGGTTTCCTCACAATGTCTTCCCTCACCGTTAGTGTTAGTTATTCATTTTACAATAAACATCTAAAACAAATACTGACTATTGCAAAGCCCGCGTTTCACTAGATTAAGAACACACAACATAATAGTTAGTGAACCGTATCGCTGTATAAGAAGAACGAAAAAAAATGAAGTCGAAGCTCCAATTCTTCTCTTCCTTGTATTTCGGTTCGTTCCTGTTGAGGATCCAAATATAATCCCAAAGCAAACATATTTAGCCAGTTCGGCATCACAATTAACTAAATATTCAGCCGAAAATATTTATTTGAATTTTCAACTTTCACTGAGCGGCTGACTTTGTTGACGAACCATGGTCCTTTGTTGTTATAAACGTAAACCTTATAAAAAGTTACTGGGACTGCACTTTTAGCGCTGACTGAACTAATACTTACAACCAATCGAACAGCATCATATAGGTAGTCTTGGTGTTGAAGGCACAAGCTAACCCTCTCAGATCTCTCGCGAGTCCTATAAAGGTCTTTTTGGCCTCCTCCAAGCCAGTCGTAAAAATGGGACTCTCCGCCGGTCCCAATAACCCTGCTATCGTTTCAAACGCCGCTGCAACACAAAAGACAGGTTATTAGGTGCTTATAAAGACTGATTCAATCAATCAGCCTATGTCAGTCCACTGCTGGACGTAGGCCTCCCCAGGGTAACGCCACAAAACAAGATCACTCGTGGCCCTCAGCCAACCACTACCAGCGACCTTTTTCAGGTCATCGGTCCATCTAGCAGGGGGCGTCCCACACTATGTTTACCGAGATGCGGTCGCCATTCGAGAACCACTTTGCTCTAACGGTCGTCGGTTCTGCGACAGACGTGACCAGCCCACTGCCACTTCAGCTTGCAACATCGATAGACAATGTCTACGACTTTGGTTCTCTGCCGGATAATCTCGTTCCAGACTCTGTCCCTTAACGAGATACCCAGCTTTGAACGATCCATTGCTAGCTGAGCGACAAAGACTTGTTAGGTATTTTTTACTTACATAAATATACACCTGATTCTCAGAGACCAGGGATCCCCATCTGTCCTACTGACAAACCACTTTAACTTCATTGACACTCATACATATTCTCATACACACTCATTTAAGTATCATAACTCTTTTTCAATATGGCGTATATCTGACTGTCCTATGTCCTATTGTCTACTCATTTTCTATGTACGTTTTTGCATTAAAATAGGTTGAAGTAATACACCGAATACTACGGTGAGGGAAAAATCGGAAGGAAACCTACCTGTTCCCCGAACAGGTAATAGTTAGTGCTTGTAAACGACGACACGGCTAACCACCAGTCACATTGAGTACTGACTACCTAGTCAACACGTTGATTCGAGGTGTCCAGATAATTACTACCTTCGCAATTGCGGAGACGGACACCTGAACTTTTAACTATCCCACAAGGGTTAACAGCTGTGAACGTGTTTGTCTTTGTCTTTTTGTCTTATAAAAAGTTACTAGGACTGCACTTTTAGCGCTGACTGTACATATACGTGTTATAGAATACTAGTGACCCGCTCCGGGTTTGCACGGGAATAAAATATATAGCCTACTCCACTATTTACTTGATATTATTATACATATAAACCTTCCTCTTGAATCACTCTATCTATTAAAAAAAACCGCATCAAATCCGTTGCGTAGTTTCAAAGATAAGCATACAAAGGGGCATAGGGACAGAGAAAGCGACTTTGTTTTATACTATGTAATGATAGGAGTCCCAGGAAGACGGGCGTGATATGTATATGTACGCCTGATTCCCTGTAGAGGGGTAGGCAGAGTTTGTCCCGATCCTGACAGACTTTCGCTTCATTGACTTTCATACACCTTCTCATACACATCTGGCGGTTATAGATTCCTCTTCTAACGTCACCCTTTTTCAATATGGCGTCTATCTGACTGTCATATCTCTCACGAGTAAATCTAGCCGGGACCTGACAACATACTGTAGAGTGGTAGGCAGAGATCACGGATCGCCATTTGTCCCGATCCTAACAGACTACTTTCGCTTCATTGACTTTCATACACCTTTTTTCAATATGGCGTCTATTTGACTGTCGTATCTCTCACGAGTAGCGTTACGGAGATGTATATGTAAAGACAAAAGACAAACGCATTCACGACCATTAACCCTTGCGGGGTAGTCAGAGGTTCAGGTGTCCATCTTCGCAATTGCGAAGGTAGTAATTCTATGGACACCTCGAACCCACGTGTTAACCAGATAGTCAGTACTCAATGTGACAGGTGGTCAACCGTGTCGCCATTAACAAGCACTAACTATTACCTGTTCGACGAACAGGTAGGTTTCCTCACGATGTTTTCCCTCACCGTAATGTATATGTACTAACCAGATAAGGGCATCATGAACGCGTGGAACCGTTCTTCGTCCTCGCCAAGTTCAACCGTAAGCAGTCTTCCAAGCGCCGTGTACAACATCGTACGGAGACGCGTATTGCCACCTTGGCTTAGAAAGGGAAATTGATCCGCCTGTGGAACATATAATAACGGTATATATATCTGACTCATAAGTCTTATTGGCCTCTACGTAACCGCCCTTCCACTTCACAGACAAACATACATATATATATATATATATATGTATGTCTGTGAAGTGGAAGGGAAGTTGAATATATGAAAGTATATAAAAATAAATATTTACATATAGGCGTGGCGCTTAATGCGATATACATGTAAAATATACATATACATGTGAAATTTGCATATATCTTGTTTCCCTTCAATATTTCAATCGCGCTTTCAAGGATAGTTCTTGCTGGCGTCTTCTGTGATACTTATGTTTAACTAATTGCAACTTAGGTTTCTCTATATCGCTCATTTGGTGCAACAACGTCGTAATTACATTTTTTTGTAAATTAAAGTTATTATGTCATTATGTTCGAAAAGTCTATTTACACCCGGAGAAACATCGACCGAAATGTTTTTTGGGGGATTTGCCGCGAGACGGCGCGAGTACATCGTATCGTATCGTATCGTATGCATCGTATACAAATCTTTAATCGGCTCTCCTTTAAAAATTGTAAAAGTGTAATTACGCCATTGTTGCACCAAATGAGCGATATGTGACACTCTCATATATGTATATATATATATATATACTATACACACACACACACGTATTACCCTTTATCAATCTGCTATCGTTCATCCGCATAAGTAGTTTCATTGATTAATTTCTAATGAGATTAGCAGAAAAACCACGGCCGCTATTTTTCATATAGTTGGGTAGCGTCAATTGCTAAAACCGATTTATCGTGACCTCAAACCACCTTAACAGCAATATAATAATCTTTGGACATTATTACACCAATTGAACTAGCCCCTTGGTAAGTACATTTAACTCGTGTTAAGGGTACTAGTCAACGTATATTTAAGAAATATATACTTATTATACATAGATAAATACATATATAGCATATATAATCAACAACCAGACTGGAGAGCAGTAGAAAACCGTAATTCTTAACTCTGCCTCCACCGGGAATTGGGACCTCACGATTAGCGTTCAGGCGGCTAACCGATAGCGCCACGGAAGTCGTCAGATCGAATATTATTCATTCTAACCTCAAACCGCCGAGTGAGTATGAGAAGATGTATGAATGTCAATGAAGCGAAAGTGGTCTGTCAGGATCGGGACGAATGGGGATCCGTGATCTCTGCCTACTCCTCTACAGGGAATCAGGCGTGATGTCTATGTATGTATTGACATATACTCGTAGTGCTTAATACGATATACATGTACGTATATCCACTATTCACATCCTACCCTACCAAAAGGGGTCACCAACCCCTAACCCAAAACTCACCGTATGGTTAGTCAGCATAAACTGGACCTCCTCCAATTTGACCATCTTCCGGACGCAGGAGTAGCCGCCGCTGAGGTCGTTAAGCACGCCCAGGGTCTTCGCTATTATGGGCTCCGAGCCGCCCCAGAACTTCAGGTTTGTTATACTGCAACGGAGATATAACGATTAAGACTTATTTTAACAGTTTTTTAGTTTAATTCCTGTTATAGCAGGGATATAGGGTTCGAAGAATGTTTCTCCATCGTGGGCGATCTTGCGCAATCTCTTTCAGATCTCCCCACTGCAGTCCCATGGACTTAGCTTCCTTCTGAACAGAGCGACGCCACGTGGACTTAGGACGCCCTGTCCTTCTCTTTCCTGTGGGATGCCAATCCAACGCTTGCTTCGGAGGATATGAATTGTCTCTTATTATTACGGATGAGATGATTATGACTTATTTTAACGATGAGGGAAACATCGTGAGATCTGTCTATTCTTTTTTATTTATTTATTTGGAAATGCGGTCACTGAGAAGCATGTTAGGAGTGACATTGAATGATAGAATTAAAAATAGTGTGATAAGGGAAGGTTGCGGTTTCAAAGAAGATGTAGTGATTAAGATTGAAAAGAGCATGCTTCGATGGTTTGGACATGTTATGCGGATGAATGATAGCAGATTGATAAAAGGAATATATATGAGTGAAGTGGAAGGGCCGTTAAGTAGGGGCCGGCCTAATAAGACATAATAATCAGATAGACGCTATATTGAAAAAGGGTGACGTTAGGAGTACCTATAACCGCCGAGTGTGTATGAGTGTCAATGAAGCGAAAGTGGTCTGTCAGCGGAACAATGGGGATCCGTAATCTTTGCCTACCCCTCTACAGGGAATGAGGGGTTATGTGTATGTATATACATTTTATTTACTATGTGAGACAGGGTCATATCACGATAAATTTAAAGATAAATTTAAATTTTCTTTTCGTAAAATTGGTATAAATTGCGAGTGTTTAAAAGTAACTATTATATTTATAGAAGATACGTAGAGAAAGATACGTAGCTTATAAAACATTAATTAACACTTGACATGTGTCAAGACTACGTAAATGTATATAAGTCCCCTTCTACGTATGACATGTGAAATCATTATTTATATATGCATACAGATGAAATTAAAGATACTTCTCAAGGCGGGTGTATTTAGTGTGAATAGAAGAGCATGTATTCCTAAATTCCTTAAGCTACCTCCACATATACACGCGCTACGCACACATTGCTACATGAGTATCTAAACTCTAACTACATGTATTACACTCATATGCTCGTGTGTAATCAATAATTACATACCCATATACACGCTGGATGTATGTATACATATACACACTGCATGCATGCATGCATATACACAAAGGAGAATTTACACTCACATCTAGACACCTAAAAGTTCATTAATCGTGCGCTTTGTCAGTATATATTCTATTTGGGCGTTATAGGCATATAAATAAACGACTTTGTATGTGTGTTTGTGTGTGCGTCCTTCCCCCCTCCACTACTGCAACTCCATACACACTGCAAGTATGTATAAACATACACTGCATATTCGTATACATATACACATTCCCATAGTAACCTACAACATACCTAGGCCGCATACACACTCACATCTTTCTAAGTAGCACACATGTGGTCACATGACTGTCTGTATGGTTTACCTCTATGTATGACACTTATATGTTTGTGTTAGCTCACTATAATTACATACGCATATACACACTGCATATATGTATACATATACACATTGCATATATGTATACATACAGGAACACACTGACATCTAGACACCTAGTAGGACATTATACGCGCGGTTTGTCAGTATAGTCAATTTAGGTATCACAGGCATATTTATATGTATATATATATATATATATATATATATATATATATATATATATGTGTGTGTGTGTGTATCTATATCCCCCTTATATCTACACCACTCACATCTTCCGCAACAGCACGCTGAGCAGCTGCATCTCGTCGTGCAGGTGTAACACCTCGCCCAGTCTCAGGTACACTTTGTTGCTCTTCTGCACCTGTTCGCCCATGTAGGTCTTGCGGAACTGTTCGAAGAACGACATCATGGCTAGTTCCAGCTTCTCACAACCGCCCTGGGAACAGTTTAGGGTTATATAATAATAATATTGTAGGACGTTATTACACCAATTGAACTAGCCCCTTGGTAAGTATTTAAGACTTGTGTTAAGGGTACTAGTCAACGTATATTTAAGAAATGTATACATATTATTCATAGATAAATACATATATAGCATATATAATCAACGACCAGACTGGAAAGCAGTTGAAAAGCGTTGTTCTTAACTCTTCCTCTGGGAATCTGTGGGACCCCACAATTAGCGTTCAGGTGTCTAACCGATCGCGCCACGGAGGTCGTCAATTTCAAAGTCACTTTCTCTGTCCTTATGTCCATTTGTATGCTTAAATCTTTGAAACTACGCAACGGATTTTGATGCGGTTTTTTTTAATAGATAGAGTGACTAAAGAGGAAGGTTTATATGTATAATGACATTCATTAAATAGTGGAGTAGGCTATATATTTTATACCCGTGCAAAGCCGGAGTGGGTCACTAGTAAAACTATAAAACCCGAAATATCAAATCCACATATGCATAATGTATTAAATATTCCTACAAAAACTAAACATAAAATAACATACGCTTCACGACTTGTGTATATACACTCCCTTTTTTATTATGGCGGGGTAGTCAGAGGCTTGAATGCCCATCTCCGAAATTTCGAAACCTATCACGCTTAACCACACATTCCCTAAGGGGTAAACAGAGTACCAACCGCATTCAATCTTGAGTCCGTGAGGTCCATAAGTCTAAGCACCCTACAGACCAGTTCCCCATCCATCGCGTCTGATTCCTCTGAGGTAGAGACAGAGCCTCGACCGCCCACCGCCGATCCTATTATGTACACTAGCCATGTCAGCTGACCTGGAAAAAGTACATACATATAATAATAATAGAAATTGGATATTATTATACCAATTGAACTAGCCCCTTGGTAAGTACCTTTAAGACTTGTGTTTAGGGTACTAGTCAACGTATATATAAGAAATATATACTTGTTATACATAGATAATTACATATATAGCATATGTAACCAACGACCAGACTGTAAAGCAGAAGAGAAGCGTAGTTCTAAACTCTGCCTCCACCGGAAACCAAGACCTTACGATTAGCGTTCAGTTATCTAACCGATCGCGCCACGGAGGTCGACAATTTTTTTTATTTTTTTTATTGGAATATCAAATGGAATTCGGAACATCAGCGTTGGCAGTGTGAATTTCACACAATCAACATTAGCTGAGACAAATCCTATTCACACTTGCGCGGGTTGGCATGTGCAATAATAGGAATTTTATTTTTTAAATTCGACGTAGCGTAGTTGTTTGGGGCTTGACTCTGTATCAGTGGGTACAGGGTTCAAATCCCGCTTGAGCATGGAAATTAAGTTTCATGAATTTCTATGTACACTTTCGTAATAAAAACACATTTAGAAAATGCATCGCTCCATTGACTCCACCTCTAACACACTCGGCGGTTACAGGTACTTCTAACGTCATCCATTTTCAATATGGCGTCTATATGACTGTCATATGACTTATTGGGCTGGCCCCTACGTAACCGCCCTTCCACTTCACCCACATATATTCCTTTTGTCAATCTACTAGCATTCATCCGCATAACATGTTCCAGATAAAGATAACCAGCAGTAGAAAAGCGTAGTTCTTAACTCTGCCTCCACCGGGAACCAGGACCTCACGATTAGCGTTCAGGTGCTTAGCCAATCGCGCCACGGAGGTCGTCAAATATATATAATAAACCTCCGTGGCGTGATCAGTATGTATGTATGATATCATACACCCCTCACCATTGACCAGTCACCATTGACGACCTCCGTGGCGCGATCGGTTAGACACCTGAACGCTAATTCGTGAGGTCCCGGGTTCGATTCCCGGTGGAGGCAGAGTTAAGAACTACGCTTTCTTCTGCATTCCAGTCTGGTCGTTGATTATATATGCTATATATGTATCTATCTATCTATAATATGTATACATTTCTTAAATATACGTTGACTAGTACCCTTAACACAAGTCTTAAATGTACTTACCAAGGGACTAGTTCAATTGGTGTAATAACGTCCTGCAATATTATTATTCTTATATATAATAAACCTCCGTGGCGTGATAAGTATGTATGTATGATATCATACACCTCACCATTATAAACAGCCATCTGCCTCGGATCCGTCTCTTGTGCGTACGCGGCCGCGGCGCGATCTAGGTGCGCGACAAGAAGACGACAAGTCGCGTCGTAATCGCAGCGACCGACCACGCTTAACTGTTCTAGTTGCTGTTGGACCGTGCTGACGTCATCGAGAGGGTCTTCTAGGCCGTCACTGAAGAGAGTAAGATTAGATTAGATTAGATTTTTTATTACACATAACCAATTTATATGACAATTGACAAAGGCTCCAATGTGCATACAGAGAGTGTTATATGATCGTCAAAAATAAACTTATAACTTTATAATAATTATCGTATATAAAAATAGGTATACTTAGTTATTAACATACCATTTTGTATGCTTAATGTCATGGTGTACAACAGAATAAAATTAATGATTAAATAATAATAAATTAACAAAAATAAAGAATAAAATTATATAAAAATAGCAATTTAAATTTGAATAAATAGATTTAAATATAAGAGAAAGGGAGAGTGAGTTTTACTACCATTAACTCTTGTGAGGTAGTCAGGGGTAGCATCCAGGGAACTTACTCCTCACTATGTGCCAAAGTGTCCAATTACGGCCACTGAAGTAATATTGTGCCTACGATTCTTAAGTGGAGTAAGGCCCCAGAAGTTTTAATGTCGAAGCACGCGAACGTATAGTGACCATGACAATGCATAGTGGCGCCAGTTTTAAAATGTAAAATATTGTCTCTTGTTCTTATAACTATGTTTATAAATACTATGAGGTATGGGTCACTCGAATCCATGTCGCCATGATTTGACCAATTAGACGTGACAACGGTTGCCTGCAATGGTCAATATGCCTTTGTCATTTACTCACGTCTCATTGGCCAGTTTAACCTCTGAATAACATGACGTCACTATTTACTTAACTCGAATAGCCTATAAGATAGAGTCAGATTTACTATTGTAGGATCCACTGTGTCCTACAGGAAAAGAGGAAGCTTCCTACCTGGGCAGGTGTTCGTCCAGGCTAATGGCCTGACTTGGAAATTTCTATATATCTTGTTTCCGATAAATATTTCAATTGTGCGTTCTAGGAAATTGATTTCTGTGATTATTATTATATTATTGGCGGCGTCATCTGTGGTGATTATGTTTGACTAATTGCGACTTAGATTTACTTAGGTTTCTCTCTGTGTGTGGCGCTCTAGAGGTCGCCACACTATCATTAACTCTAGTGGCTATGGCGACATGGCTGACCACCTGTCACATTGAGTACTGATCTGGTCAACACGTGGGTTCGAGGTGTCCATAGAATTACTACATTCGCAATTGCGGAGATGGAAACCTGAACCTCTGAACCTGCGCAAGGGTTAATGGTCGTGAATGCGTTTGTCTGTTTTGTTTTTTTTAATTATTCGTCAGTATTATTGTGTTATTTAATGCATTGTGGAGTTCCAATAAAGGATTATTATTACCTGATAACGTGCGCGACGGCGTCCAATCTCGCCGCGACGTACGCCTCCGTAACAGTGGGCGCGTACGCCTCTAGCAGATGGGGTTCCGTCGCCTTTACGTAGGGCACGGACGCCACCAGCCGTTGCCATAGCGACAGCAGGTAGTGGACCGAGTTGGGGGCGAATTGCCACATCTGTAAGGGAGAAATTATATTAAATTAATTAAATTGACGACCTCCGTGGCGCGATCGGTTAGACGCCTGAACGCTAATCGTGAGGTCCCGGGTTCGATTCCCGGTGGAGGCACAGTTAAGAACTACGCTTTTATTCTGCTTTCCAGTCTGGTCATTGATTATATAATACGTATATATTTCTTAAATATACGTTGACTAGTACCCTTAACACAAGTCTTAATATAAGTTACAATCGCTAACGGTGAGGGAAAACATCGTAAGGAAACCTGCTTCTCCCGAGGGATAGGTAATAACTAGTGCCTATATACGGCGATACGGTTCACTACCTCTCACATTGGGTGCTGTCTATCTAGTGAAAAGCGGGCTTTGTGTGACCCATAGCTAACATGCCTTCAAAATTCGGAGACGGGCACTCAAGCCTCTGGTACTTCGCCACAATAAAAAAGGGAGTACGTATACAAAAGTCGTAAAGATGATGATATAAACTGCGTCAGAGTACGATGTTAAAGGCACGTAAAAAAAGAGTACGGGAGAGTATGAAAAGGTGTAAGGATTTGTTATGTACAGATACACCTTACAAACAACATACATACATACATACAAATTACTACTTCGTAGCACCTGTTTTCAATCGGTAGAAGGCATAAAGAAAAATTCGCGGAAATAACTCAACTCATTTCTGGAACCAGCGTACAAAAAATGTTTTCATGATTAGATTATTTTTTGGCGTAAGTGTATCGTTTCTGAAGGAGCAAAATTTGAAGGTGATAAAATAAATATGGATAAATAACAAAATTTTTGACTATTATTGGTCTTTTCCAGATACTTTCTTGACAGAGTAGTATATTAGTTTTCTTTAATTCAGTGACGCGTTAGTATCCCCTGATCACTTTTTAGTATAAATATTGGGGTTTGAAAAGCACGTATTAGTTATATTGTTTATCAACATTTTTTTAGATAAAATTACGTCCTGTGTCTTAAAAAGCCGCGCTTAGGAAAATGTGGTTCAAGTATATAAGAATTTCGAACATAAAAATGTCAGCCATTGTTGAAGAGAGCAGTTAGATCTAGAAAATCTTTCACAAGTATAACTAAACAATAGAAATGAAAATTATTCAATGAATTCCGATTAAACAAATTGTAATTTATCAATTTTTTTATGTTATGTTACTGTTCCTTATATTTTGCGAGTGTTTATCAATTAGAAATCGGGCAAAATAAAGGTAATCACATATCTTTATAAATTTATCGTGATATGACCCGGTCTCACATAATTAATAAACTTTGAAATTTTGAAAGATGTCAGCTCAAAACATAAGAAACCGCAACAATTACATTATTAACTTATAAAATTACAATATCTTTAATCATGCCTTTGCTTTTTTCCATCTACCCTCACTTACCTGTGTAACTAGCTGTGTAATACCATATTTGAAACGTAATTTAATTGAATGAAATGTAATTTTATGTGTTGTGTATTATGTAATCCAATTATTGTCTTTGAATTTTATTGTAAATGTTGAATATTGTATGTAATAATTGATGTGGTTGTCTCAATAAAGATAAAGATATTATTATTATTATTACCTGCAAACTCTGTACAGTGAACTTCGCAATAGCCTCTATAAGCCGGGGGTAGTTATCTACCATCACCAACTCCCCCAGTTGGTAGTTGGACTTGAGGCGGGCGAGGAGCCGGCAGAACTCGTGGTAGTTGGTCGGATCTGACAAACCCTGGATATAGATGATAATAATAATTATATTTGGACATTATTACACCAATAGAACTAGTCCCTTGGTAAGTTTATTTAAGACTTGTGCTAAGGGTACTAGTCAACGTATATTTAAGAGATATATAATTGTTATATATAAGAAAATGTATATATAGTACATATAATCAACAACCATACTGGAAAGCTGAAGGAAAACGTAGTTTTTAATTCTGCCTCCACCGGGAATCGAACCCGGGACCTCACGATTAACGTTCCGGCGGCTAAACGATCGCGCCACGGAGGTCGTCATATATTTAGGTACTTTAATCCTTTTCGTGATGAACAGTACTTCGGAGACACGATAATATCTCCTAAGTCACTTTTAAGCATATTCGAAATATTATATAGAAATTATCTGAGACCGGGTCTAAACACGATAAATTTATAAAGATATGTCATTACCTTTATTTTTGCCCGACGTTTCGACCCAGTTGCATAGGCCGTGGTCGCGGGAAGACTAGCTAGCAAGCTAGACTGGCGGGAAGTCCGTCACAGCTAAAATGTCTGTCTACCCTCACAATTGGAATTTTTGTTAATTCATAGCACGACACACTACACTCACACTATCCGAAGACACATCCGCAGTTACGCCACGCGAATATAATCCCATGATTACTGGTTCCCATGTTTCTGACAGCCTAAAACCATCCTCACGATTGAAATTATTGGGATGTTTTTTAATTTCAATAGGCTCACGAACAACTCTGGGATAATAATGTTGTTCCGTGGAGATGATTTGAGGCTGATGTAATTCAATCCAATGGTTTGAACCAGACATCAGGTGTTCCGCTATCGCTGACTTTTGTGGTTGCCTATTCTTTACAGCTGCTATGTGTTCCTTGACCCGTTCCTGGACACTTCTTTTTGTTTGGCCAATGTAAACTTTACCGCAACTGCATTGAATTTTATAAACACCCGGGTTTTGAAAAGGGATAACATCCTTCGCGCTCCGTAATTTGCTTGCTACTTTGAATACTGGTTTAAAAACGGTGTCAATCGAGTACTGTTTTAAGATTGCACCTATGTTGTATTTTGTCAAAAGTATTGCAGCAACTGGTGGGCCAGACGTCGTCCTATGTGAAAGATTCACGTCACTTTCTTGGAATGATAAGGAACACACGACTGGAACCAGGTGAGGTATTGGTGAGTTTCGATGTCGAGTCGTTGTTTACCAATGTTCCAGTGGACGAGTGTTTGGCAGTCATAAAAGACAAGTTTAGGCAGAGAGACGTATCAGATAGATACATCACGTTGTTAGAGCACTGCTTAGATAGTTTCTCCAGCCTCAACGTAGATGTGGGTTCCATAGACGGAGAGTGGAATCGAATCAAAATGGTCTACACAGAAACCAGCTCGGCCGTCTTGGGGCACGCGGCGCGCTCCCGCGAGGACTGGATGTCTCAGACCACCTGGCAGCTCATCGGCGACCGTAGGGACCTTCACCTGAGACTGCTGCAAACCAGCAACGCAACGGAAATAGCTGATCTCAAACAGCAATACCGCCTGATCCGCAAGCGGATCTATCGCAGCACGCGGAAGGATATGCGGATGTGGGCAGACGACATTGCTGATAAAGCCCAACACGCTGCTAACACCGGCAACCTGAGAGAGCTATACAAAGCGACCAAGACCCTGGCTGGAAGCAGTAAGCCGAAGAGGAGGCCGCTGAGGTCGAGGGATGGGCAGCTCATCGCAACATCTGAGGGGCAACTGCAACGCTGGCGCGAGCATTTCGAGGACGTCTTCCGCTCAACAGCATCAACTGCGCCGGCTGTGCCGTGGTGCACGCCCTCACCTCCTGGGCAACTGGACATTAGTGTCGACCCCCCAACCCGCGAGGAAGTGACGAGAGCCATCCTTTCACTGAAGACCGGCAAAGCTCCAGGCCTGGATTTTATCACCGCGGAAATGTTGAGGGCTGACATACCCTTCGCCGTAGAAGCCCTTACACCTCTGATCCAGAACATATGGTCGAATGAAGAGCTACCTGAAGACTGGAACAAGGGGCTCTTAATAACGGTACCAAAAAAGGGCGACCTAAGCCAATGCAACAACTGGAGGGGTATCACTTTGCTCTCGATACCATCGAAGGTGTTCTGCAGGATCATCCTAGATAGGCTGTCGGGAGCTATTGAACCTCTGATCCGCAAGGAGCAGGCTGGCTTCCGTCCCAACCGCTCGTGCACCGACCAGATCAACACTTTGCGCATCATCCTCGAACAGGCATCAGAATGGCAAAGGGAGGTTTACCTTACCTTTGTTGATTTCGAAAAAGCCTTCGATACGCTGAAGTGGGAAAGCATTTGGTCTCGACTGGCTGACATTGGTGTACCGGAGAAGATACTCAACCTCTTAAAGGCCATCTACAGAAATTATTCCTGCAGAGTGACACATGACGGCCTCATCTCCGAAGACATCGCAGTACATGCCGGCGTCCGACAGGGCTGCTTACTCTCGCCGCTTCTCTTTCTGGTTGTCCTCGACGGGATTATGCATCGCGCGTACCTCGACAGGCGACGTGGGATAGAGTGGGGCGTGACCCATGTTCTTGAGGACCTGGATTACGCAGACGACCTATGCCTGCTGAGCCACACGCACCGCGATATGCAGTCTAAGCTGGACGACCTGAACAGGGAGGCAATTACTGCGGGACTAAGAATTAACACGCGGAAGACCCAGGAGATGCGCGCTGGTGTCGGGAACAACACTCCACTGCGGATTGGTGCAGAGGATGTGGAGCGCGTCCACAGCTTCACTTACCTCGGTAGCGTCGTGTCGGAAACTGGGGGTACCGAAGAGGACATCGCTTCGCGGATTGCCAAGGCCAGAGCAGCCTTCGCACAACTTCGGCCGGTGTGGCAGTCACGGAAATTGACCCAGCGAGTCAAGCTGAAAATATTCGCGTCAAACGTTAAGTCCGTACTGCTATACGGGTGCGAAACGTGGAAGGTTACAAAAGCCATCTCGCACCGTCTCCAGGTCTTTGTGAATCGTTCCCTTCGCCGAATTCTCGGTATATTCTGGCCCGAGAAAATATCCAACGAACAACTATTGGAACGCTGCCACGAAACCCCGATCGACCATCAGATCAAGCGCCGCAAATGGAACTGGATTGGCCACACGCTGCGCAGAGACCCAAGTCACATCCCAAAGCAAGCGATGGACTGGAATCCCCAGGGAAAGCGCAAGCGTGGTCGCCCCAAGCAGTCCTGGCGGCGCACCGTTACAGATGAAGCGAAAAGAATAGGGAAGACCTGGAGCGAGATTAAACGCGAAGCTCAAGACCGATCGGGATGGAAGACTGTTGTGGACGCCCTCTGCCCCACCCGGGGGACATAGGACAATAAGTCAAGAAGGATGTTATCCCTTTTCAAAACCCGGGTGTTTATAAAATTCAATGCAGTTGCGGTAAAGTTTACATTGGCCAAACAAAAAGAAGTGTCCAGGAACGGGTCAAGGAAC
The DNA here is from genome assembly GCA_030578115.1 of Leucoptera coffeella. Classification (NCBI taxonomy): domain Eukaryota; kingdom Metazoa; phylum Arthropoda; class Insecta; order Lepidoptera; family Lyonetiidae; genus Leucoptera; species Leucoptera coffeella. The sequence continues at coordinate 97,203 of JAMBLF010000979.1, read as the reverse complement.
ACATAGCAGCTGTAAAGAATAGGCAACCACAAAAGTCAGCGATAGCGGAACACCTGATGTCTGGTTCAAACCATTGGATTGAATTACATCAGCCTCAAATCATCTCCACGGAACAACATTATTATCCCAGAGTTGTTCGTGAGCCTATTGAAATTAAAAAACATCCCAATAATTTCAATCGTGAGGATGGTTTTAGGCTGTCAGAAACATGGGAACCAGTAATCATGGGATTATATTCGCGTGGCGTAACTGCGGATGTGTCTTCGGATAGTGTGAGTGTAGTGTGTCGTGCTATGAATTAACAAAAATTCCAATTGTGAGGGTAGACAGACATTTTAGCTGTGACGGACTTCCCGCCAGTCTAGCTTGCTAGCTAGTCTTCCCGCGACCACGGCCTATGCAACTGGGTCGAAACGTCGGGCAAAAATAAAGGTAATGACATATCTTTATAAATTTATCGTGTTTAGACCCGGTCTCAGATAATTAATAAAATGAGTATAAAACGCGAGTGTTTAAAAATAACTATTATATAGAAAATTGATGACATATTGCTAACCCATTGCCCAATAGATTCCATTTACCCCTAGTCCCTTAGTCGCCTCTTACGACATACCAGGAAGAACGGCAACTAGTTAGCATTCTTTTTTACGTCCCAGATAGCAAGGGTTAGAAATACATACATACTGATTAGGTTATTAAATAAATTTATTTATTTACCTGTGTGTTCTCCAATATCCTATAAACTCCTTCCGTTAAACGATTCAGGAACTTAGCTCGCTCGTTATTACTAAACAGGGACCGACGAACCTAAACAAAAAAGAACACTATAAGTAAAATTTCTTTTTTCTAGTAATACACACTTCCACGTTTATCTAGAGCATTAAAAAGGGTATATTCAAGTCTTTATTTCCATTTAGAAAAGAACGGATCTTCGCAAAACATCTTCTTAGTCGCCTTTAACATTACTATTAATATATAATACTACGGTGAGGGAAAACATCGTGAGAAAACCTACCTGTTCCCCGAACAGTAATAGTTAGTGCTTGTAAATGGCGACATGGCTTACCACCTGTCACGTTGAGTACTGACTTGCCAACACGTGGGTTCGAGGTGTCCATAGAATGACTACCTTCGCAATTGCGGAGATGGACACCTGAACCTCTGACTACACCGCAAGGCTTAATGTTCGTGAACGCGTTCGTTTTGTGCTTTGTATAACATAACACATAGTTTGTGTGAACGCACTGAACTTATGACAGAACCATTGCCATAAGCATTCCATTTACATCTCAGTAGAGACACCTTTATTTATTTTCATACTTCTAACATCACCTTTCACTATTTCCTCAATACCATTTCACTCTTACTCCCCTTTAACTTACGAAATACCAATAGTTTAAATAGATTATTTTATTTTTTTAAGTTTAACTAATTTTAATGACAACTTTTCCTGTGGAAATGTTATTTTTAACTTTTAATAAGTGATTTTGTAATCCTCATCACTACATAGTATAAAACAAAGTCGCTTTCTCTGTCCCTATGTCCCTTTGTATGCTTAACTCTGAAACTACGCAACGGATTTTGATGCGGTTTTTTTTAATAGATAGAGTGATTCAAGAGGAAGGTTTATATGTATAATAACATCCATTTATCAGTAGAGTAGGCTATATTTTATACCCGTGCGAAGCCGGAGCGGGTCACTAGGTAATATATAATACTAATAATACTACGGTGAGGGAAAACATCGTGAGGAAACCTACCAGTTACCCGAACAGGTAATAGTTAGTGCTTGTAAATGGTGACGTGGATTATCACCTATCACATTAAGTACTGACTATCTGGTCAACTCGTGGGTTCGAGGTGGCCATAGAGTTACTACCTTCGCAATTGCGGAGATTGACACCTGAACCTCTGACTACCCCGCAAGGGTTAATGTTCGTGAACGCGTTCGTTTTGTCTTTTGTATAACATAACGCACAGTTTGTGTGAACGCACTGAACTTATGTCAGAACCATTTCCATAAGCATTCCATTTACATCTCAGTAGAGACTCCTTTATTTATGCTTCTAACGTCACCTTTCACTATTTCCTCAATACCCTTTCACCTTTAGTCCTCTTTAACTTACGTAAAGGCAATAGTTTTATTAGATTTATTTTAGATTTAGTTTAACTAATTTTAATGACAACTTTTCCTGTGGAAATGTTTATTTTTTTACTTTCAATAAGTGATTTTATCCTCATGTTGAATAAAAAGCATTTCATTTCATTAAACTCACCGAAGTAAGCTGCACCAAACAGGATAACGCAACGTGTGCCAACCCACCGCCCACCGCGCTCAAGGCGTGGTACAAATCGAAGAACAGGTCCAGGGTTAACGGTTCCAAGAATGTTGGACGCCACGAGGTAGGTATCTGTGAAGAATATAGAATTCAAGTAATTGGTGTACTCGTGGTTTTTATTGTATAAAGAAAATGTTACGTTGATTAATCTTGTATAATTTCTTTCTTATTAAGGAGGAGACGACAATAACAGGCTTAATGTGACGTAAGTCACAAAAGGAATTGAACGAAGGAATTAACGAAAAAGTGACCGAATGAAGGTGTGGTAGAATAATGAATGACAGCTATATAATTGAACGCAAAGATTGAAGGAGCTGAGAGTTTGTATGGCCGTTTATTATGAGAATATGTGCTTATTACGTTTCCTGCACGGTACACATGTCGTCGGCGCTCTGGTGACATGGGTGGCTCCAACGCAACCTCAAGGCAACCATCGAGTCAACGATCGAGTGTCATAATGAACGAATGTGTGATGAATGAGTGAAATGAACGAGTGTATATATACATTATCACCTAAATGTATGTATGTATGCATGACCAGGGCCCCAAACGCAATGAGCCCATCTTAGTAAACAGTATATAACGCACGTATGGGTGTTGCTGTGTGCTTATTATAGTCTACTTGAACGGTACACATATCATGAGTCGTGGTGCTGATGTAGTTGAAGGCGAGACAGCTAGTCCCTCGGAGCGTAAGAGGCCGCCAGGGACTAGATCTCTACGTACTAGTACCCGCGGTCCTACAGTGTCTCACATGGTGGCTCCAAAGAGTGTCCAATGTGTGACCGAATAACTGACCGATTGTCTTAATGAATGAATGAATGACCGAATTAGTGTTTATATGTTACATTCAACACCTGTTAGTCGTATGTTGATAGTGCTTATGGACTCATACTACTAATAGTGCATAAGGTACCAATGACAGTGTGAGACTGCATACGTATGCGTTACTAATGTATGTATAATGATCGAACGAATGGGTGACCGAATGAATGTAATACTCAAACCGGCATGTGTATTCATTACCTGCACATGTCGTGGCCCTCCAACAGCCACATTGCACAAAAGGGCACAATGAACGAGTGCCTAATTGAATGAACGAAGTGACCGAATGAATGAACTAATCAAATCAGCGTATTCCTTACCTGCACGGTGCACATATCATCGGCACTCTCATCCGCAGTGGTACCAATGAAGTCGAAGGCGAGGCAGTGGTGCGCCAGTGCTCCTGGTCCGCCAGCTGCAGACTTTTAGAGGCCGCGAGGTACTAGAGTTCTACCTACCAGAACCTAGGCTCCTTGAGTGACGAATGACCGAACGAGTGTCATAATGAATGAACGAGTGAACAAGTGTCTATTATAATTATCCAACGTATTAAAGCACCTGAGTTATTGCACACGTTTGCACGCACGTTGAGTGCCATTGGCAGTGTAGGACTGCATTCGTATGTGTTACTAATGTATGTCTAATGAATGAACGAACAAGTGACCGAATGAATGCAACACCCAAATCAGCGTATTCGTTACCTGAACGGTACACATATCATCGGCACTCTCATCCGCGGTGGTACCAATGAAGTCGAAGGCGAGGCAGTGGTGCGCCAGTGCTCCTGGTGCACCAGCTGCAGGCTTTTAGAAAACCTACCAGAACCTGGGCTCCTTGAGTGTCGAATGACGTGCGTGTCATCATGAATGAATGAGTGAACAAGTGTCTATATACATTATCCAACATATTAAAGCAGACGTTTGCACGCACGTTGAGTGTGCCATTGGCAGTGTAGGACTGCATTCGTATGTGTCTAATGAATGAACGAATGAGTGACTGAATGAATGAATGTAATACCTTCGTATGTGTTACTAATGTGTCTCTAATGAACGAAGTGACCGAATGAATGCAACACCCAAATCAGCGTATTCCTTACCTGCACGGTGCACATATCATCGGCACTCTCATCCGCAGTGGTACCAATGAAGTCGAAGGCGAGGCAGTGGTGCGCCAGTGCTCCTGGTCCGCCAGCTGCAGACTTTTAGAGGCCGCGAGGTACTAGAGTTCTACCTACCAGAACCTAGGCTCCTTGAGTGACGAATGACCGAACGAGTGTCATAATGAATGAATGAGTGAACAAGTGTCTATTAAAATTATCCGACGTATTGAAGCACCTGAGTTATTGCAGACGTTTGCACGCATGTTGAGTGCCTTTGGCAGTGTAGGACTGCATTCGTATGTGTTACTGATGTGTTATTGAACAAGTGACCGAATGAATGTAATACCCAAATCAGCGTATTCGTTACCTGAACGGTACACATATCATCGGCACTCTCATCCGCGGTGGTACCAATGAAGTCGAAGGCGAGGCAGTGGTGCGCCAGTGCTCCTGGTGCACCAGCTGCAGGCTTTTAGAAAACCTACCAGAACCTGGGCTCCTTGAGTGTCGAATGACGTGCGTGTCATCATGAATGAATGAGTGAACAAGTGTCTATATACATTATCCAACATATTAAAGCAGACGTTTGCACGCACGTTGAGTGTGCCATTGGCAGTGTAGGACTGCATTCGTATGTGTCTAATGAATGAACGAATGAGTGACTGAATGAATGAATGTAATACCTTCGTATGTGTTACTAATGTGTCTCTAATGAACGAAGTGACCGAATGAATGCAACACCCAAATCAGCGTATTCCTTACCTGCACGGTACACATATCATCGGCACTCTCATCCGCAGTGGTACCAATGAAGTCGAAGGCGAGGCAGTGGTGCGCCAGTGCTCCTGGTCCGCCAGCTGCAGACTTTTAGAGGCCGCGAGGTACTAGAGTTCTACCTACCAGAACCTAGGCTCCTTGAGTGACGAATGACCGAACGAGTGTCATACTGAATGAATGAGTGAACAAGTGTCTATTAAAATTATCCAACGTATTAAAGCACCTGAGTTATTGCAGACGTTTGCACGCACGTTGAGTGTGCCATTGGCAGTGTAGGACTGCATTCGTATGTGTCTAATGAATGAACGAATGAGTGACTGAGTGAATGAATGTAATACCTTCGTATGTGTTACTAATGTGTCTCTAATGAACGAACGAATGGGTGACCGAATGAATGTAATACCCAAACCAGCGTATTCCTTACCTGCACGGTACACATATAATCGGCACTCTCATCCGCAGTGGTACCAATGAAGTCGAAGGCGAGGCAGTGGTGCGCCAGTGCTCCTGGTCTACCAGCTGCAGGCTTTTAGAGTGTAAGAGGCCGCGAGGTACTAAGGCTCTACCTACCAGAACCTGGGCTCCTTGAGTGTCGAATGACCGAACGCGTGTCATAATGAATGAATGAGTGAACAAGTGTCTATATACATTATCCAACGTATTAAAGCACCTGAGTTATTGCAGACGTTTGCACGCACGTTGAGAAGGCATTGGCAGTGTAGAACTGCATTCGTATGTGTTACTAATGTATGTATAATGAATGAACGAAGCGACCGAATGAATGCAATACTCAAATCGGTCTGCATTCGTATGTGTTATTACGTGTCTCTAATGAATGAACGAATGACTGCCTGAATGAATGTAATACCCAAACCAGCGTATTCCTTACCTGCACGGTACACATATAATCGGCACTCTCATCCGCAGTGGTACCAATGAAGTCGAAGGCGAGGCAGTGGTGCGCCAGTGCTCCTGGTCTACCAGCTGCAGGCTTTTAGAGTGTAAGAGGCCGCGAGGTACTAAGGCTCTACCTACCAGAACCTGGGCTCCTTGAGTGACGAATGACCGAACGAGTGTCATAATAAATGAGTGAACAAGTGTCTATATACATTATCCAACGTATTAAAGCACCTGAGTTACTGCAGACGTTTGCCGCACGTTGAGTGTGCCATTGGCAGTGTAGGACTGCATTCGTATGTGTTACTAATGTATGTATAATGAATGAACGAAGTGACCGAATGAATGCAATACTCAAATCGGTCTGCATTCGTATGTGTTATTACGTGTCTCATGAACGAACGAATGAATGTAACACCCAAAGCGGCGTATTCGTTACCTGAACGGTACACATATCATCGGCACTCTCGTCCGCAGTGGTACCAATGAAGTCGAAGGCGAGGCAGTGGTGCGCCAGTGCACCTGGTCCGCTGCAGGCTTTTGGACTGTAAGAGACAGCGAGGTACTAGGGCTCTACCTACCAGAACCTGGGCTCTTTGAGTGTCGAACGACCGAACGAGTGTCATAATGAATGAATGAGTGAACAAGTGTCTATATACATTATCCAACGTATTGAAGCACCTGAGTTATTGCAGACGTTTACACGCACGCTGAGTGTGCCATTGGCAGTGTAGGACTGCATTCGTATGTGTTACTAATGTATGTATAATGAATGAACGAAGTGACCGAATGAATGCAATACTCAAATCGGTCTGCATTCGTATGTGTTATTACGTGTCTCATGAACGAACGAATGAATGTAACACCCAAAGCGGCGTATTCGTTACCTGAACGGTACACATATCATCGGCACTCTCATCCGCAGTGGTACCAATGAAGTCGAAGGCGAGGCAGTGGTGCGCCAGTGCACCTGGTCCACTGCAGGCTTTTAGAGTGTAAGAGGCCGCGAGGTACTAAGGCTCTACCTACCAGAACCTGGGCTCTTTGAGTGTCGAATGACCGCACGAGTGTCATAATGAATGAATGAGTGAACAAGTGTCTATATACATTATCCAACGTATTAAAGCACCTGAGTTATTGCAGACGTTTGCACGCACGTTGAGTGCCATTGGCAGTGTAAGACTGCGTGCGTATGCGTTACTAATGTGTCTCTAATGAATGAATGAAGTGACCGAATGAATGCAACGTTGAGTGTGCCACCCAAACTAATGCGGCGTATTGCATATACCTTACCTGAACGGTACACATATCATCGGCACTCTCATCCGCCGTGGTACCAATGAAGTCGAAGGCGAGGCAGTGGTGCGCCAGCCGTAGAGCCGCGCCAAGCAAAGCTCGCTGCTCCTGGTCCGCTAGCTGCAGACTCTTGGAGCGCGCCACGCTTAGCAGGGAACACGCCAGGCGGAAGATTTCGAACAGCTGGGTGTCGCTGTTAAGAATTTCATGATTAATAACTAGCGAGACTTATCGACTACTCTGTCTGCAACGTAGCCGAAACGTCGTTAATAAAGGTACCTTTATTATATAAAAATATACGAATTTCTCTTAAAACTATTCTTAATATCTTAAAATTATATGAATTTCATGTGTTAGGTAACCTTGAAGACACAAACGTACAATAACAAGGATGTGGGATTTAATAGTTTAAATACGTTTTACATACAATTCCCTGTAGAAGGGAAGGTAGAGATCACGGATCCGCATTTGTCCTGACCCTGATAAATCTCTAAGGTAAGGTAGGTACTTCTAACGTCACCCTTTTTCAATATGACGTCTATCTGACTATGATATGTCATATTGGGTCGGCCCCTAAGTAACCGCCCTTCCACTTCACTCACTTCACTTCATTCGAATAACATGTATAAACCATCAAAGCATGCCCTTTTCAATCTTCGTCAATAGCCATTGCACAATGGTCGCAACGTCTAGTAACAAAGGTAATACTTTCTTTATAAAATATACGCGATAAGTCTCGTTTTCTTATAAAATTAATAAAAATGTATCTCAAGAAGAGTCCCGTGCTAGCTGGGACACAACAAGAAAGCAAACTAGGTGCCATTCTTTCCGGCATGTCGTAGGAGGCGACTAAGGCACTAGATATTGGGTGATGGCCTACCAATGTTTCATATAACATCGCAACCCCAATATTCATGCTTCAAAGTGACCTAGGAGATACTATAATAATAATATTTGGACATTATTACACCAATTGAACTAGCCTTTTGGTAACTTCACTCAAGACTTGTGTTAAGGGTACTAGTCAACGTATATTTAACAAATATACACATATTGTATATCAATCAATCAATCAATCAGCCTATGACAGTCCACTGCTGGACGTAGGCCTCCCCAAGGCAACGCCACAAAACACGATCACTCGCGGCCCTCAGCCAACCACTACCAGCGACCTTTTTCAGGTCATCAGTCCACCTGGCAGGGGGGCGTCCTACACTACGTTTACCGAGACGCGGTCGTCATTCGAGAACCGCTTTGCTACAACGGTCGTCGGTTCTGCGACAGACGTGACCGGCCCACTGCCACTTCAGCTTGCAACATCGATAGACAATGTCTACGACGAAAGCTGTCCCTACCCATTTGCAGAGCCTGGCCCAGGTAAACATATTCCTGGACCACTTCGAGCGCCTCTCCAATGATCGTGATCGGCCCCGGGACAACGAGTTCGTTGAACATGACTTTCGTCTTGTCCAAGTTCATCCGGAGACCGACCGACCGTGAGGCAGCGTTAAGACTGTGTAGCATTCCCTGCAAATCCTGCAGCGACTCCGCCATTACGACAATGTCGTCAGCGAAGCGGAGGTGTGTGAGGTATCTGCCATTGACATTGATACCCATCCCAGTCCAATCCAGAGTTTTGAAGACGTCCTCCAGTGCGTTCGTGAACAGTTTAGAGACAGGGGGATATGACATCCCCCTGTCTCACTCCTCTGAGCAACTGTATAGGACTTGTCTTTTGGTTTTGGACATATGCCTTTATCTATATTGTATATAGATAAAGGCATATATAGCTATATAATGAACGACCAGACTGGAAAGCAGTAGAAAAGCGTAGTTCTTAACTCCACCTTCACCGGGAATCGAACCCAGGACCTCACAATTAGCGTTAACGGCTTATCGCACCACGGAGGTCGTTAACTATATATCCTAAGTTCTGTCCCCGAAAGGTATATACCCCATATATCTATAAACCCCACTCACACCAACATCACGACCTACTAACCGAAACGAGGAGGCAGTCTTCCGATGCTTGGCCAACGATCGATGGGCCTCAGACTCCGAAGCCTGGTTGATCTCGAACACCAGCTGCGATAGGAGTTGGACTCCTATCGTGCACATCTCCGCTGAACCCTGGGGAGAAAACGGGTAATCATGGTTCTAGCGTAAGATCAGCGCAGTGATCGTACTTCAATCATTGCATATATGCTGAGCTGGGACCATTTCACTGGCCAATGACATGCACATGTAGGATTTAATTATTTACTTATAAACTCTTTTTCTCTTTCTCTTTTTTTAATTTCCTGTATGTGTATGTTAATGTGTTTTTGTGAATAAAGGTTATTATTATTATTAATCAGCTTGCTGTGGTCCACTGCTGGATATAGGCTTTAAGCTTAGATTGCCTTGTCTAGGTATTTATTTATTAAGACATCCAACAGCAAAATAACAGTTCAAGAACTTAAAAAAAGGTATGCAAGTGTTGCGTGAAAATAATACGGTACATTTGTATAAAAGTAAAGTATGATAACTAATTACACGATTTATCTTAATTTTGATGATTTCCACATTGATTTTCAATCATTTTTGTAATATCGACGGTGTAATATCTTGACTTAATTTAATAATTTAATTTAATAATTTAATAAGTGGTATAAATTCCATTTATTGTTAGGTTTTCTAAATTAGAGTCCAGTTGTCTCGAAAACAAACAATAATTGTTTTTATCACATTTTTTTTTAACATTTTGTAACATTGAATCGTTCCCCTGAGGTCCAAGTTCAACTATTGCGTTTTATCAAAATCATACTTCAATATTAGTTCGATAGCAGTTCAATTGTGTGAAGTTTTTAGTGGAGTAGTTTTTATAAAAAAATATGTCATTAATATAAACTAATTATTAAAATTAATCAAATTAGATTAATAAAACTAATGGCACTTAGTAAAGAGTGTGCGAGCGTGTGTGTGTGAGAGTACGTGATATTATGTGTGAGTATTTGTGTGTGTTAGTCTGTGTGTGTGCGTGTGTGTCGCTAGAGGTCGCCACATCAGAACTCACTCACCTGTAAGAACGTAGTGACATCGTTCATGACTGAGTAGTCCTCTTTCACTATATCGAACCATCCCACTTTGGTTATCCTTGCAAATAACGTTACTAGAGCCTGGAACAAACATATACATACATTTACATTTACTATTTTTGTAACGGTGAGGGAAAACATCGTGAGGAAACCTGCCTATCCCTCAGGATAGGTAACAGTGAGTGCCTATATACGGCGATACGGTTCACTACCTATCACGTTAGGTGCTGTCTATCTAGTGATACGCGGGCTTCGAATGACCCATGCCTAACATGCCTTCGAAATTTCGGAGATGGGCATTGAGGCTCTGACTACCCCGCCATAATAAAAAGGGGGTGTGTATACACAAGTCGTGAAGCGTATGTATGTATTTTTGTATCAAACATATTGTTTTCGACGACCTCCGTGACGCGATCGATTAGCCGCGTGAACGCTAATCGTGGGGTCCCAAAGATTCCCGGTGGAGGCGGAGTTAAGAACTACGCTTTTCTTTTGCTTTCCAGTCTGGTCGTTGATTATATTATATGCTATATATGTATTTATCTATATATAATATGTATATATTTCTTAAATAGACGTTGACTAGTACCCTTAACACAAGTCTTAAATGAACTTAGCAAGGGGCTAGTTCAATTGGTGTAATAATGTCCTACTATATTTCTGTTGCTATATTTTTCTTATTCATGCTAAAAGTGACCTAGGGTATGTTATTTCTCCGAATTTCTGTTCACCCTTAAGGGATTAAAGGACGTGAATGTATATGTAATGAAATGAAATGAAAATCTTTTTATTCAATATAAGGATCATAATGGATAAGACTATGGACTATGGATAAGACCAAGATTATGGCAACAGAAGATCTCTCACACTATCCAATGTCACTTGACGGTCAACCACTAGAACAGGTGGAGGAGTACCCATACCTTGGCCAAATCATAAAGCTGGGACGTGATTCTATGATGGCTGAGATAAGTCGGAGAGTACAGCTGGGCTGGGCAGCTTTTGGGAAGATGAGACATGTACTTCAGTCTAAGCTGCCACAGTCCCTCAAGACGAAAGTGTTTGACCAATGTGTTCTACCAACTATGACATATGCATGTGAGACATGGACTTTGACAGACAAAATGATGCAAAGATTAAAGGTCACGCAAAGACACATGGAACGCGCCATGCTCGGCATCACTTTGCGGGATAGGGTCCGGAACGAGACCATAAGACAGCGCACCAAAGTTGTGGACATTGGACAACGAGTTGCTAAGCTGAAATTGGGCTGGACATGTGTGTCGTAGAGATGATGGACGATGGAGTAAGCGCGTCCTGGAATGGAGACCTAGACAGCTAAAAAGAAGTGTCGGCAGACCACCTGCCCGATGGTCTGATGATCTGTTGAAGGTAGCTGGCTTGCTCTGGACTAGAAAAACAGAAAACCGCGCACAGTGGAGGAAGATTGGAGAGGCATATGCCCTACGGTGGGCGAATTAGTGCTGTAAAGAAGAAGAAGAAGAAGGAGAAGGATCATAAAACACTTAAAAAAAAGTTTTTATAAAAATATATATATTAATAATATACACTAATTATTTAAATAAATGAAATTAATAAAACTAATGTATGTAGTATGTATATATGTTTATTTACCTGCACAACAAAACTAGCCAGCTTGGGCCTCGTGGCCAAATAATTGAGTGTATAGTTCCTTATGTCTAACCGCTGCTGCGCTGTGATCGGGGAATTGGATCTGAAAAGAATATTTTTAACATTAAATCAACAATAATGTAATTACATTTACATAAGATATATAGTTTTAAGAGATTCGCGATTTATACTCATGATTAATAAAAGTCTGCCCGTGACCATGGCTGCTGTAACGTAGCCGAAACGTCGGGTTCATAAAGGTAATTTTATAATATAAAAACTTACGCGATGAGTCCCGTTAATCATTATTTATCATAAGATATATAATTTACTTCACATAGTCTGTAAGACACACAAGTATATTCACGCCTTACGTTGACTAACCCTTAACACAAGTCTTAAATTAACTTAGCAAGTTAGTTCTATTGGTGTAGTAATGTCCTACAAAAAAAACGCATTCACATGATAGTCAGAGGTTAAGGTTGCCATCTCCTCAATTGCGTAGATAGTAATTCTATGGACACCTCGAACCCACGTGTTGACCAGATAGTTAGTACTCAATGTGACAGGTGGATAACCCATGTTGCCATTTACAAGTACTAACTATTACCTGTTTGACGAACATGTAGGTTTCCTCACGATGTTTTCCTCACCGTATAATTCAATGCATTTCATAAGTGTGATTTATTATGAAAGAAATTCATTAAACTTCATTTCCTTTGGTACATGTTCAAGTGGGATTTGAACCCTGTACCCACTGATACAGAGCCAAGCCCCAAACAACTAAGCTACATCGGATTTTCTTACAATATTATATGATAATATATCATATTTTTACAATATCCTCACCATAATTGATGCATTATCAAAATGTATTTCCTGTATAAAAGAAGAAAACTTAAAATGAGTAATTCACCTGTTGACTAATTTAGTGAGCGTAGTAGCCGCTAGCAGCTGGGAATAACTGGAATCCGCTCTCTCTAGCAGTGCCTGGCATTTGCTTAGAGTATCCGGAGAGTCCTGAAACATAATTAAGAAATAAATCGCTGCTTTAAAACTAAACTGAAGAAACTCAAAAAACACTATTTTGCAAAAAACATTGTTTTATAATATAGTTGATATATTTTTGACATTAAATTGCATATAATTTAAAAAATTATTAAATATAAATAATTTTTTTATCTTTTTATTAACTTCAATATGTTTTATGTACTTATTATTTAATCTTTTTGAGATAAAATGTTTTTTGAGTTTCTTCAGTTTAGTTTTAAAGCAGCGAAATAATAATTAAAATTCGTTTTATTCACACTATAGTATATTCGCTTTAAGAAAATAGTGACATCATCAAGGTCTCCATGATTTAACCAATGAGATTTTATACGGGTTGTCTGTTATTGGTCAATGTGACTTCTTTTCTCATTTACACACGTCTCATTGGTCAGTTTGATCTCTGATTATCATGACGTCACTATTTACTTAACGCAAATATACTATAGACGCAGTAATACATATAGACAAATAGAGAAAAGAATTAATTATATAATAATTTACATTTAGGGAACCAAGCGCACATGGCAACCCCGCGCAACTGTGAATAGGATTATTAATTACTCTATCAGGTACTTTGTTAACAGTACTTCTTGTATGTACAGTCAGCGCTAAAAGTGGAGTCCCAGTAACTTTTTATAAGGTTTACGTTTATAAGAACAAAAGAGAATATTTTACATTTTAAAACTGGTGCCACTATGCATTGTCATGGCAACAATACGTTCGCGTACTTCGAAATGTAAAATATTGTAGTGTGTTCTTATAAATGTAAACCTTATAAAAAGTTACTGGGAGTGCACTTTTAGCACTGAATGTACATTTATATATTAGTTAAATACATCAGATAATAATTATATAATAATTAAGTAAATAAATCAGGTAATCAGATATCTTTAGTAATTTATCGTGATGTGACCTGGTCTCACATAGTAACTAAAATGAATATAAATCGCGAGTGTTTAAAAATAACTAGTTATATATATATGTATGTATGTAGTTATATATGTTGACTAGTTAAATACACGAGTCTTGAATGAACTTACCAAGGGCCTATAGTACATTCACATTAAGAAAATAGTGATGTCATCATGTCCCGACGATTTGACCAATGGGACGTGACAACTGTCGTCTGCAATTGGTCGATGTGAATTGTTTTCTCATTTACTAACGTCTCATTGGTCAGTTTAACGTCTATATATCATGACGTCACTATTTACTTAACGCGAATAGACTATAGTTCAATTGGTGTGATAATGCCCTAATACAATTATTATTATCTATTCTTGAATAGTCAAACATACCTGGAACGCTACAATAGCCTTCTCCGCAGCCTCCTGAATGTGTCTGTCTTGCGACTCGTACAACTGCTTACACAGCAGTTCTAGTCGACACACCTCCTGTAAAAGGCGGAATGTGTTCGTATAAGAAGTGTTTGACGACCTCCGTGGCACGATCGGTTAGACGCCTGAATGCTAATCGTGAGGTCCCGGGTTCAATTCCCAGTGGAGGCAGAGTTAAGAACTACGCTTTTCTTCTGCTTTCCAGTCTGGTTGTTGATTATATATGCTATTTATGTATTTATCTATATATAATAAGTATATATATCTTAAATATACGTTGACTAGTACCCTTAACACAAGTCTTAAATGTACTTACCAAGGGGCTAGTTCAATTGGTGTAATAACATCCTACAATATTACTATTATTATTATAACAATTGAAATGTTAAGGTGGTTTGAGAAAATGGAGCGGATTCATGAAAGGTTACCAAAGGAATTTATAGAGCCAAAGTGGAAGGTAGAGTTGGACGGGGTAGGCCGCGTAGAACTTATACAGATCAAATTGGAGACATTCTTCTCAAGGCGGGTGTAGCGTGAAGAACAGAAGAGCGTGATGGTAAATATGAGTAAAGGGAGATTTGTCAGGATCATTACAGGTAGAGATCTATATTTTCCACTTATACCTAAGGGTGATACATGAATATATGTATGTACATTAAAATCCTGGTTTTACTCATCATTTGGAATTTTGACAGTGCTTTTTAAGGCCATGACAGCACCTTCACTAAGTATTGTCAGAGTCACTAAGTATTGACAGGACAGAGATTTTGCACTATTCCATTCTAAGACAGTTTTAAATGAATTGTATAGCCAAATTAACAATACATGTGAGAGCTGCATGATAATTACCATTATTTATTTACCATATTAGCCACATTCAATCAACAGTCCATAGAATAGGAGCAAAGTTTGTCTTTTAGTACAGATATAGTTGAGGAAAACCTTTCTTATTTATATTTGTTTTACAATAAGACTTTTTAGCAGGTTAAACTATTTAAAAATTGTCTTTTCACTTTATCCTTTTATTTGTGTATAGGTTAACAAATATTCTCACTTCATTAATGATTCATCGATATGGAATCGTTTTCTTTTCGTTGGTTTATTTTCTAAGTTCGTAACAAGAACTTATGTCAAAATGTTCGCGTCTGTGACCATAATATAACCAAAACGCCGGTTTTTTTTCTAATATCAACAACTAAAATAGACGAACAGAAGTCTAATAGGAAACTGTATGGGTAATATTTGTAATATCTCAGTTGGATTATTGATATAATAAATCATCTAAGAAGAAATAAAGACGATAAGGGTCCAAATTTTCCAACGTGCGTTTTCTATTATTTATGCGACACTAAAAACTTTTCATTGCACTGTTGCTTTAAATAATATTTTGCAGTAAATACCAAGTAAATATTTTAAATATAATTCTGTTAAAATAAGATAAAAACAATAATATTATGATACTAACCTGCTCATCGGCCATTTTCGTTATTTTCATTCACGTTCCGTTTTACTGAACTGTCATAAATAATGACAAAAAAATACTATATTGAGAGTGTCAAAGATTTGTGGAATTTAATAAAATAGCAATGTTTGTTATTTATAAAAATTGTTCAAAATATCGTCAAATCGTGCAATTTTCACTTATGTGAATAACACAATAAATTATTATACAGAAAAGAGACACAGTTATATTACCTACAACCCGCCTTTAATTGATTATACATGAACGAAACGTTATCTAATGCCTCCTTTTCACTGAAGACGGGATGTACAAAATATAATTTTATTTCTCGACAAGATAAATAATAACGGGAAGGAACCAAATCAATTTTAGTGAGTTTCAAACTTAGAACTAAAACTACAATTATTAAAAGACAAGAATAAAAATTATATTGTTTTTTTACAGATTGACTACCATCGCAAACTTTAGCATTCTAATGTACATTTTCATTGTCTTTGCAAAACGTGTCAGTTCTTCGGTAAGAGGATAGGCCATGCAGAATAAAAAGCAGCTTTGCTTCGGAGTAGATAATAGTCATTATTTCATTATGTAATGTATTCACTATCTGGGGAAAAGTGATTTTAATCTGGTCACAAATACTGTGGTAACGAGATATACACTCTATCTTGTGCTTAAACCTCAGACTTAGAAAACAAGTTCTAGATTTTTACTTAGTTGTCTCATTTTATTTTTATTGCACGTGTTTATTTATTCAATACTCTTAATAAAGCGTTTGAGCGTGTCTGTCATAATAAAAGGCATTTGAAGCTATATTATTAGCATACGTTAGTAATTCTTGGTATCTGGTTAAATTATTTTTTAATAATCTTTTTAACATAAATTCAATAAAACATCTGCTTTAAAACTAAACTGAAGAAACTCGAAAAACATTTTATCACAAAAAGATTAAATAATAAGTACATGAAACATATTAAGTTAATAAAAAGATAAAAAATGTATTTATATTTAATCATTTTTTTAAATTATATGCAATTTAATGTCAAAAATATATCAACTATATTATAAAACAACGTTTTTTGCAAAATAGTGTTTTTTGAGTTTCTTCAGTTTAGTTTTAAAGCAGCGAATAATATTACGGTTTTACGTTGCCATAGTAACGTCACGTTCACGTCAAACCCAAAAAAAATTATTGAATATAGTCTGGCTAACGAAAGTAGATACTGAAAAAGCGCGGCAAATTTAAAATATATTAGCATTGCAACCCTAAAATAAAAAGGAAAGGCGGAACAACTAACTTTGATACTTTGACATTTATTTTTATTTTACTAGTGGATGCTTCCAATTTTGTCCGCGTTATGACGTGATTAAAAGTAGCTTATATAACTTGTTATCTCTTTATTAACTCCATACCAAACATCACACGGATACGTCTCTCCATTGTAGCGAATTAAAGGAACAAAAAGAACAAACAAAAAATAATTTAAACGAATATGTACTTACAAAAAGAAAGTGAGCAGTGTGCCAGTTTTTCCTTAACAATAATTATGATCCCTATCGCCTAACGTGGTAAACGGTAAAAAGTGGCTTTGTCCAGCTATCCTCAAAATAAAGAAAAATATAAATATCACAAGCTCTCTTTGAAAGTTATCTTATGATCTAAGTATAAATTAAAAAAACTATTTCAAACATGGCACTGAGCATTGTCTTTAAATATTTTTTACCGAGGTTAGATCAGCGGAGACCCTAGCTTGGAGAAGAACTAACAAGAAACTCCGGAAATCAATTTATTATAATCACCCTTAACAAACATAAAAATTACAAAGAGTGGGCAAAAAACACAACGCTGGTAATACTAAATTTACCTTTCATACAAAATAACACGCAATGGCGGAAATGTCAAATTTAGTTCCAAGTTTGCCTACTGCCAATTTATGTGGCGCGATCTCTATTCGCGAATATGATACTTGAAGTTTTTCTTTAGATAGTTGCCATTAGGATCAATTTCTCGCTGCTCTGCCTAATACACAGTTACAATATGCTGTAGTTCCGTTAGTAGTATTATATTATCAGTGATGTGTAGGATGGTATATTAGACCTATTTTTCTCCACTAACAAATCTGTATAGTGTCCAACGGCTAGCAATCAGCTGAGATTGATTTCTCCCTCCAAATACCTACTTTTTTATACAGGATTGGAATATTTCTGTGTCTTTGACATGGCCGTGAACCTCCATATTCTACCGTGGTTGGTTGATAAGTGATTTTTTATGTATCACACTCAACCCTATGTAGACCATGCCGAAGAGCCCGTAATGCTTGTAGCAGTACCGTTTATCTTTCCGATTCAGTGTTTCTCTTTCTATCTGTTATATATGAGAAGCGCTTAAACACATTTTAAGCAAAAATAAATAAAGAAAAGAACTGCGATGTTACGGCAATTTATGTTCGAAAATCACAGCGCAAACAATTACGTAATTTATTTATTTACAACTGTATTCACATGAATATAAACTTACCTGTTAAGCTATTTACTAAATTATTTATAAATAAATTATTATAAAACTATAAATAAAATATTTGAGCCAAATCACTGCCAACAGGGAGAGTGCCCAAGATGCTGGCAGCATTTCCGCGCTGAATGGCCAAACTTATCCTTTGGCCAAAATAAGCCCCAGCCCTTGGGTCCCCGCTGACCTCCTTCAGGCGACCAGACAAATCGTTGAAGAAGGCCACAGTGTCTGGACCCCATGGCCCCATAGTCTCTACCGCAAAAGGGCTGAAGATGTACTCAGGACCCAAATTCGAGTACTTATTCCGCTTCAGTCCTTCTGCGGTAGACGCGGCCGATCCAGCCCCGACAGCAGACTTAGAAACGTGAGATGGGGCCAATGTGTCGACACAAGTTGCGTCCCACACTAACACCATCCCACTCTTCCAAGGAACGAGCGTGCAACCGTCGGGCCTCTTACCATCGGCGCGAAGCAACCCGGACGGTTCCAGAATTGCCGGGACACGCACGCTGGCAAGAGCCCGGCGGATCACGTCATTCAATGCTGCGTGTCTGGACAAGCGACCGCCACTACGTAAGCAGGACAGGCCATGGTAACCAGACCGGTCCACCCACTCTCCACAGCGACAGTGATGTGGCTCACTGACCCTAGCACCCAACCTCAGCGCCACCGCAAGACAGAACGTGGATCTGTCGAGAAGAGTCCCTATTTTCGCTGAGGGCAACGCATTCAACCAGTACCGACTCTCGCCTAGCAACAGCAAGGAGACGAGCACGTTCTGCCAGAGCAGGAGCAGAATTCAGCAAGTTTTGTTGAACCTGTCTGCACAACGGCACATCCCACAACCTCTGTGAAGCAACAGAGACAGGAATACTCTGATTGGGACCGACAACAACCGACCACGCATCTTTGGCTTCTGCCAAACCTAAAATATCTATATGTCCAAACGATGAGGACATAAAAATAAAAAAAAACATAAAAGCGCAAACTATGTCTACTAATAGATAATGGATTATTTGCATAGTTATGCTATGCTTCCATCGCAATAAATCACGAAAAATTTCGCGCATACCATGTCAAGGGCTTGTGAATATTTCTGATAAAAAACACTACATAAATACGCTGAAATACATATAATTTTCAGTGGTCACAAAATATCAGCAATCATGCAGTTATTTTTGTTCTTTTTACCGTTTCTTATCCTTACGGAATCATTCATGTTACCGCCTCTGGGGATAGGCTACAGATACCTGCTGAGGCAGTTGAGCACTAAGCCAGCGGCTCAAGATGTCAATGTGCTAGAGAGTTGGATCGAACAACCTGTAGATCACTTCAACAAGAAAGACACAAGGATATGGGCCATGCGATACTTTAAATCCATGGATCTGTGGAAACCAGGCGGGCCCATCTATCTATTCATCGGTGGCTTGGGTCAAGCTAATCCATCGTTCCTACAAAAAGGCCTTCTATACGAGTTAGCCAAAGAAACGAATGGGGCCTTGGTCATGTCCGAACACAGATTTTACGGTAAAACTAAGCCACTTAAAAGCAAAGGCGTTAGTAAACTCAAGTATTTAAGTGCGAAACAAGCTCTCGCTGACATAGCAAAATTATTGAAAGGGATCAAGTTGTTGCCCATGTTTAGAAAGTCCAAAGTGGTCGCCATCGGGGGTTTATACGCGGGAAACCTGGCCGCCTGGCTGAGACTGTTATATCCCGACTTGGTGGACGCTGCACTGGCGAGCAGCGCGCCTGTGCTGGCCAAGAAGAATTTCTATGAATATTTAGAAACTGTGAATGACGATTACGAAAAATACGGTACGGAGGGTTGCCTTGAATTTATCCGTAACAATTTCAGTGCTTATGATGAGGCATTGAAAACCGATGAAGGAATAAAGAAACTGAAAAGGGATCAGCAGATTTGTGAAAGCACCGACATGAAAAAGCCAGAAAATCAACATATGTTCATGTTTTACCAGGCATTAGACTTCATGACTAATGCTCAGCATGGAGACGTGGAATCCATTAAGAAACACTGTAAGAATATAATGTCCAATAACACTGACACTAATAGACACGTTTCTCATGATCATCATGCCAATTTCTTTGTAGATGAATTATTAGACATTTACGATGACGAAAAAGATTGCATTGATTATGATTTTGATAAACAAATAGATGATATAAAAAAGGACACGGAATCATCTCTAGTCGCTTGGTTTTTCCAAAAGTGTAATGAGTTTAGTTATGCTAAAACTACAGCCTCTGATAATCAGCCTTTTACAAAACGTATCCCCATTGAAACTTTCTACAAAATATGTATGAGATTATATGGTAAACAATTTAACGAAGAATGGATAGAAAGGTCTGTTAATGCCACAAATGATTATTTTGGAGGACTGACTCCGAACGTCACGAAAGTAGTGTTCGTAAACGGAGAGTTAGACCCTTGGCACCGATTGGGGATATTAAAGGATCTGTCGCCCGACGCACCTGCAAAGCTCATCCCCCGATCTTCCCAATGCAGCGATTTGTTTTCCTACAAACCTGGTCAACCCATAGAAAAAAAGGAAACTCAAACGTACATTAAAAATATTTTAAAAAAATGGATAGGAATTGAATCCGTGGACAAATGGGACTCTAACGAATTCATCAAGAACTCTAGTTCAGTTATGAGTTCATGAAGTTTCCCTAACAGGTCCCATGCAAAAAAAAACATTAAAGAATAACTAGAGGGCGCTATTGGTAACCTTCCCAGTCGAATATTTCTATAGGGATAACCAAGTATCGTGTTCCAACTGTCTGACCCTCATTGTGTTAATAAATGATTATTAGTCTAAAATATGTGTATATATTATTTAAGCTGCAAGTTGTATAAATTTCTACATTTATAAAAAAACCCTTGCCTTCGGAACATGCCTTCGAAATTTTACAGATTAGAGCACTTAAGCCTCTGACTAGACAAAGACAAACGCGTTCACGACCATTAATCCTTGCGGGGTAGTCAGAGGTTCAGGTGTCTATCTCCGCAATTGCAAAGGTAATAACTCTATGACCACCTTGAACCCACGTGTTGCCCAGATAGTCTGTACTCAATGTGAAGGGTGGTAAGACATGTCGCCATTAACAAGCTTTGACTATTACTTGGGAACAGGTAGGTTTCCTCAAGATGTGTTCCTTCACCGTAGTATTCGACGCATTTCGTAAATGTATTTTTATTACGATAATGTACATAGACATTCATTAAACTTCATTGGTACATGCTCAAGCGGGATTTGAACCCTGCACCCACTGATACAGAGTCAAGCCCCAAACAACTGAACTACATCGAATTCCCTTTCTATCATTTTCACAAATATCTCTGATTCTGTGAAAAGCTTTATGAAAGTCGCACATTGACAGGTATACCACAAATATAAGAATTCTATGAGTTCTAGATATAAAGGTATAGGTAAACATCTATTCATGTTAGGTCCCATTCTAAGGTTGGATTTCACCGAATGCATAGCAAAGTCTGATTAATTAAACAGAATTAAACTTAATCCCAATTAACTTTCGTAGTTGATTGTGATTTTCGCAAAATGGATTTCACGGTGCTATATTTAATCGTGGTTAAGAAATCGCCTCTTTTCGTTTTGTTTACGCGATTTGACATTGGCAAATGTCAAAAAACGCATAAAAAAAATGATACATTAAAAAAAGCCGTTTATTTTAAATTTTTTTAATCTATTCGCCCAATATTTTGACAGCTGCCCTAACCCGGGTTAGTCACTTTAATTGACGAAAATCGGCCAATTAAGCCTTAACCACGTTAAAGCCTAAACATGATTATTTTTGCAACGGTGAAATCAGAAAACCGTGATTAAGCTCTTTAACCCACATTAGCGTGTCTTAATCGTGTTTAGTAAGTTTGGTGAAAACCACCCTAAGAAATACTGATATGCTCATGACCCGTGTCTCCCCTTTATGTTGACAAAAACCTCAAAGACAGTATCTTTCTCCCTAGGTATAGTAGCCTCAAAACGAAAGTGGTAAAAAGCACTTGAGACGGGTATCATTGTTAGTAGTTAAACCGACCTGTTGTTAATATTTCAAGTATTGAAATTTATTATAGATAAACAAAACAAGTTTATGCTAAACCAGAACGAGCTTTAAATACATACAATAAAAGCCATTTTTGAAATAACCATTCACAAAGTACCACGTGCAACAAAAGACAATACAATAGAATGTAATAAAATAAACTCAAATTTTAATACCTGACCCTTCCCTTGAAAGATAATGTTTAACAGCACTATTGTTATCGTTTCAAGTGTTTTTTACCACTTTCGTTTTGAGGCTACTATACTTTATTATACCTTACCTTACCTCATGCCTCTAACTATCTACATGCAGGGAGAAAAGGAACCCTAAGTAGTGAATTTGGGGCGATATATTTAATTTATCATTAGACTGTCAGATAGACACCATTTTGAAAAAGGATGTAGTTAGAAGTACTTACTTATATCTTCGAAGTGTGTATGAGTGGCAATGAAGCGAAAGTGGTTTGTCAGGATAGGGATAGACGGGAATCCGTTATCTCTTCCGTGTGATGTGTATGTAATCATAACTGACTGTAGCCAAGTGGATACGACCTCTTGAGTGAACCATGACATTAAGCATACAAAATGGTATGTTAATAACTAAGTATACCTATTTTTATATACGATAATTATTATAAAGTTATAAGTTTATTTTTGACGATCATATAACACTCTCTGTATGCACATTGGAGCCTTTGTCAATTGTCATATAAATTGGTTATGTGTAATAAATCTAATCTAAATCTAATCTAATCTAATCTAATCTATTAGAAGTCATTGATTCGAAATCCGGTTCTGTCAGTACCATTGAATGAAATTTAAAAATGTGTTTTCATTGACGTACACAATTTACAGTCACTAACGGTGAGGGAACCTAGAGATCCCGCCATATAAATTGGCAGTTGGGGGCGTCGCCACAGTCGCGTAATTCAGTGTTACCAGTAAACACGCCAAAACTAGCACTCACTGTGCCATACGGCTCGATACATTATAGGTTTCATTTGTAACGGTCTAAAAATATTTTGACTTTTGACTTTGATATATTAATTTGTTTTATTTGAGTTTATAGCTCTGCAACCAAAGACCGTTACAATGAAACCTATAATGTATCAAGCCGTATGGCACAGTGATTGCTAGTTTTGGCGTGTTTACTGGCAACAGTGAATTATGCAACTGCGGCGACGCCTCCATCTGCCATAATATATTCAAAATTATAAATATCACAAGCTCTCTTTGAAAGTTATCTTATGATCTAAGTATAAATTAAAAAAACTATTTCAAACATGGCACTGAGCATTGTCTTTACATATTTTTTAACGAGGTTAGATCAGCGGAGACCCTAGCTTGGAGAAGAACTAACAAGAAACTCCGGAAATCAATTTATTATAATCACCCTAAACAAACATAAAAATTACAAAGAGTGGGCAAAAACACAACGCTGGTAATACTAAATTTACCTTTCATACAAAATAACACGCAATTGCGGAAACGTCAAATTTAGTTCCAAGTTTGGCTACTGCCAGCTTATGTGGCGGGATCTCTACCTATCTTTTGGGATAGGTTATATACGGCGATACAGTTTACTATCTATGACGTTGATGTATGGTGCTGTCTACAAAGTGAAACGCGGGTTTGGAGTGCTTTCGGAGAGCACTCAAGCCTCTGACTAAACCGCCACAATAAAAAGGGAGTGTGTATACACGAGTCGTGAAGCGTATGTTTGTATTATGTCTCGTTTTCAATAAAACTATAATAATAATAATATTTGGACATTATTACACCAATTGAACTAGCCCCTTGGTAAGTTCATTTAAGACTTGTGTTAAGGGTACTAGTCAACGTGAACTATATATGTGATTATGTAATTACCTAAATCGTATGTATAAAATAAAACACCAAATTCTCTATTGTACTATATTAACTTGACCCTGTTCGCCGAATGATGGACCCTATTATGGAGACTTAAGCTCGAAAATTGCACGAACGCTTTCGAGCAAAACTTGCATACATATCTTCTATCATCCGTATGTATACGTCTATGAAAATCTAAAGTTTTCTTCCTCGAAAACGTCTTCTTACAAAACTGTATAGTATTATATTATCTGTGCTTTGGATATTATCAAAAAGATAAAATAGAAAATGTTACCATGGCAATAAAAAGTGAAAGTCGTATCGTTTATATTACTGGCAATGAGACCGTAGTAAATAAATTGTATGCAATGGTTTCGTGTTTGTAAAGTAAATTATTACGATTTTTATTAATTTATTGCTCAAAAATGAATAAAATCAGTGGCAAGGGGCCGCTGGTGGATCCCGGTATATGCCGTTGTTGTGGTGAAACTAAAAAATGCCGTATTATCAATGTCGAATATGAACATTTTGGTTCTAAAGAAATTTATTCCGACATGATAATGAATTGTTTTGGATTATTAGTAAGTACTTTGCGTATTATTTAAGTTGTATTTATGCTTTTGTGTTTTAATTATGCAAAGGTTGTTATTTGTACTATAAATTTAGTTGGCGCTCTTTAATTTCGTAAATCACTATAAGAAACTATTAACTAGGATTTTGTTTATATTTTTATTCATTATTACTAACATATACACTAGAATTTCTATAAATGATTACAGACAGCTAATATTTAATGCGTACATTTAATATGTATGTAATTTGTCCGAGTCTGCAATATGTGTGTCAATGAAGCAAACATATTCATTCTCAATATTCAAAAATAATGATACTTAATCTGTATCTATTCTTTAAGGGATACCCTATACATACCATAGGCATAGATTACATTATTTATCTTCCTTACTATAGCTAGTTCATCTAGTACATACATACATATGCCTGATTCCCTTTAGAGGGGTAGGCAGAGATCACGGATCCCCATTTGTCCTAAACCTGACAGATCACTTTCGCTTCATTGACATTCATACATCTTCTCATACACTCTCGGCGGTTATAGGTACACCTAACGTCACCTTTTTTCAATATAGCGTCTATCTGACTGTTATATTAGGTCTTTACCTACGAAATTGCCGTTTTGTATGAAAAAATTTAAACGATTTTTTTTCTTGTATTTTTTAATTGTATTAATCGAAGTAATCACCCATGCAATCAATGCATCTTTGCGAACGCAGTGGCAGTTTATTGATGCCTTTCTTGAAGAAATCAGCTGGACGGGAGGCAACAAATTCTTCAAAGGCATTTTGTACTGCCTCTCGGGTATTAAATTTTTTTCCCGCCAAGAAGTTATCCAAATTCTGGAAAAATTAGAAGTCTGTAGGCGCAAGGTCTGGTGAGTACGGTGGATGATGGAGAGCTTCCAACCCCAGTTCTTGCAACTTGGAGACCGTCTGCTGTGCAGTATGAGGTCGCGCGTTGTCGTGCAAGAGCAGCGGAGACGAGCGATTGACCAATGCTGGTTGGATGTGCCAGCTTCTCCATCATTGTGTTCAGTTCTTCACAGTACACATCTGCAGTAATGCTCACCCCGTTTGGTAAGAAGCTGTGATGAATCACACCGGCGCTAGACCACCAAACAGTGACCATCACTTTTCTAGGGGTAAGTTTTCGTTTAGGGCACTGTTTAGGTGCTGAACCAGGATCCAACTAACTTGCTGAGCGCTTGTGGTTGTCAAACAGAATCCATTTTTCGTCGGAGGTAACAATGCAGTTCAAAATTCCTTCATTTGTGTGTCTGTTGAGCAGTGCAAGGCACGTCTCGACGCGTACTTCGCGCTGGCGATCATTGAGTTCGTGGGGCACCCATTTGTCAAGCTTTTTTACCTTGCCAATTTGACGCAAATGGACCAATATTGTTTTGACGCTAACGTCAAAAGCTGTTGCTAATTCCGCCGTAGATTGTGTATCATCAGCTTCCACAATCGCCTTTAATTCGTCATTGTCGACCAAAGTCTTCGGACGACCACGAGGTTCATTTTTCAGGTCGAAATTTCCAGAACGGAAGCGAGCAAACCAATAACAGGCGGTGCGTTGGTTTGTAGTGTCAGCTCCGTAAACGTCATTGATGTTGCGTGCCGCTTGTGCCGCGTTGCTGCCTCGACGGTACTCATATTCCATAATTACTCGAATTTTTAACGTATCCATGATGACGAAAAAGATTGAAATGCGATGAAAACGTAACACTAATCATTAAACAAATGACTACTTTTGGAAAAAGAATTCCATATTTTTAAAATAAAATTAATTTGAAATTAGAATTCTTAGTCAAACAAAAATTATTTTCATTTGAAATGGCCAGTACTGCAGAACGGCAATTTCATAGGTAAAGACCTATTATGTCTTTCTAGTCCGTCTAGTAGTAATAGCTAATATGTCACATGAAAAGTATGTTATGGAGCTGCCATTCTTCTATGCAAAGGATGCAACTAAAGGTAACTGGAATCTTCGGTGATGGGTTAGCAACTATATTCCATTTGTCATTGCAACACCTATATTTATGTCAAAAAGTGACCTAGGAGATATTGCAAGCTCTGTCCACCTGAGAATTTTAATCCAAAAGACATGAATGTATTAAATTAAGTAGTGACACATTGAGTACTAACTATCTGGTCAACACATGGGTTCAAGGTGGCCACAGAATTACTACCTTCGCAATTGTGGAGATGGACACCTCAACCTCTTACTTCCTTGCAAGGGTAAATGGTTGTGAATGCGTTTGTTTTGTTTTTATGATGATCCCGTCGAATGCTAACGAGCTGCCGTTCTTCCCGGCATGTCATTACTGACTAAGGGACCAGGGGTAAATGCAATCTATTGGGTGATAGACTAGCAACCTGTCATCATTGTTCTATGTGACATCATAACCTTAATATTTGTGTATAACTGTCTGCCCTGCCCTTAATTGTCATGAACACATTTGTCTTTTGTCTAAAAGTGACCTAGGAAATCTCGTAGGATCTTTCCACACTGACAGCGACTAAAAAACATGAATGTATATGTATATTTTAGCTCTCAGACCTAGACGGTGACGAAAAGGACAGGCTGATCTGCGCCACTTGCGTCCTGAGGCTCCGGGAAGCTGATCTCTTCCACAAGCAGATCCTCAAGTGCGAGGAGAAGCTGCTGTCCCGGTTTCATCAGGACCAGGATTGTAAGTGAATATTTATGTAGTGTTATATGTCATAGGATGATCGTTAATCCTTGCGGTATAGTCAGAGGTTCAAGCTTCCATTTCTGTAACTTGTAGGGTAGTTTAATAGCGCTTCAGTAGCGTAAAGTTATTAGTGGACCAAAAGTGTCAAGTAATACTGTATCACTACTGAACTAATATTGTGCCTAAAATGCATTAGTAAAATAAGGCTCCAGTTCAATAGCATTTTTTTACTCCACTATTGTTTTGACAGCTGTGACACTGTGATATTCGCTGCATTTCGTGAGTATGTTTTGATTATGAAAATGTACATAGAAATTCACTAAACTTCAAAGCGGGATTTGAACTTTTGTATACGATATATATTTTACTTCATTGCAGCGTCAATAAAGTTGGATATTAAAGTGAAAGGAGTTTGTCTGGATCAATGGGGATCCGTGATCTCTTCCTATCCCTCTATATACATTTATATACGTGTATGTAATGTATACATTTAAATACTACCATAAGTTAACTCATTTGTTTTTCTTATTTTCATTGCAGCGTCAATAAAGTTGGACATAAAAGTGAAAGTGGAAGAGCAGGACTGGGAAGACATGAATGACTGCATTGACGATGATTACAGACCGGACAATGATGGTAAGTCATGGAGTAATTAGTAAGAGGAGTGGGCCTTACGCAATATTTGTATGGAAACTATAGTGTATTCGCTTTAAGAAAATAGTGACGTCATCAAGGTCTCCATGATTTAACCAATGAGATTTTATAGGGGTTGTCTGTTATTGGTCAATGTGACTTCTTTTCTCATTTACTCACGTCTCATTGGTCAGTTTGACCTCTGATTATCATGACGTCACTATTTACTTAACGCGAATAGACTATAGCGTCGCATTACGCGGGGTGACACGAGGTACGCGGGATGGAGGGGAGATATTACAACCAATCAAAACACGGCATCGGCCAATCAAATTAGGTATCTTCTTTCTACTACACATTTTTAGACTCCGCACCAATTAAAACACGCCATTTGACTCCGCTCCGCGTAACGGGGACCGCTCCTTACGCCGGGTCCTCTTTATATTTGGATCGTGTGGTAAGTGACCTAGGATATGACAAAGATAAAAGACAAACGTGTTCCTGACCGTTAACCCTTGCGGGGTAGTAAGAGGTTCAGGTGTCCATCTCCGCAATTGTGAAGATAGTAATTCTGTGGTGGTAGTCTACGATATGAGCAGGGGCCCAAGTCCATATAGAATAGAAAAACGTTTTTTGACAAACAACAATACAACACACATTACAAAAATTGGAACAAACACATACGAATAACAGTAATTGTAGGGCGCGGTGTATTGCTGTCGTGAAAGGGCCCAGACTCAGCATATATAATCAACGACCAGACAGGAAAGTAATAGAAAACCATACATCATAACTCTGCCTCAACTGAGAATCTTTGGGACCTCACGATTAGCGTTCAGGCGGCTAACCGATCGCATCACGGAGGTCGTCAAATATATAGTTAGTATAATAATAATAATATTTGGACATTATTGAACTAGTCCCTTGGTAAGTACATTTAAGACCTGTGTTAAGGGTACTAGTCAACGTAAGTTTAAGAAATATATACTTATTATACATAGATGAATACATATATAGCATATATAATAAACATCCAGACTGGAAAGCAGAAGAAAAGCATAGTTTTTAACTCTGCCTCCACCAATAATCTTTGGGACCTCACGATTAGCGTTCAGGCGGCTAACCGATCGCGCCACGGAGGTCGTCAAATACATACATACATACGCTTCACGACTTGTGTTTACACACACCCTGTTTTATTATGGCAGGGTAGTCAGAGGCTTGAATGCCCATCTCCGAAATTTCGAAGGCATGTTAGGTATGGGTCACTCGAAGCCCGCGTATCACTAGATAGACAGCACCCAACGTGATAGGTAGTGAACCGTATCGCCGTATATAGGCACTGACTATTACCTATCCTGAGGGATAGGCAGGTTTCCTCACGATGTTTTCCCTCACCATTAGCGACTGTAAATTATGTATTATAGTATAATTATTATTTATCCATATGTATGTAGAAGTTTTATGGAAACATCACATCCCACAGATGACTCGGAACCAGAGACAGGAAGAGTGGAAAAGAAGATCACGAGAAGTTTGAAGAAGGAGATGGAAAAGGGAGATGAAGTGAAGGAAGATCTCGTTGACAAAATAGAAAAGATGAAAGCGCTGCTTGATAGTAAATTAAAAAAGGAAGAAGGTTAGTCTGTTTTTGTATGACATAATAATAATATTGTAGGACGTTATTACACCAATTGAACTAGCCCCTTGGTAAGCACATTTAAGACTTGTGTTAAGGGTACTAGTCAACGTATATTTATGAAATGTATACATATTATATAGATAAATACATACATAGTATATATACTGAACGACCAGACTGGAAAGCAGTAGAAAAGCTAAACTTAACTCTGCCTACACCGGGAATCGAACCCGGGACCTCACGATTAGCGTTCAGGCGTCTAACCGATCGCGCCACGGAGGTCGTCAACAACATACATACGCTGCACGACTTGTGTATACACACTCGCTTATTTATTGTGTTAGTAAAAGGCTTAAGTGCCCATCTTAGAAATTCTATAGTTATTTCATACATATATTCCCGTCTCTACGTCTTTAACAGGATAGGCTGAGACTATTAGGTCACCTGGAACGGGTGGCAAATCTCTTGCTTCACTCACACCCATTAACCTTCTCATACATGCTCTTCTGTTCTTCACTACGTACACCCTTAAGAAGAATGTTTTCATAGTTGATTTTAGTATCATATATGTATTAATTAAGTTATTAATAATAATATTCACATAAAGGATATAAGAACGTGAGCATATGTATATGAAATTCACCTTTACCTCATACGTAATATACATTGATTACTTTCACAGCACCAAAACGCAAAAAGTCACCATTAAAAAAACCGAAGCCAGCAAAAAGCCAGCAGAAACCGAACCCAGCTAAACCTGTGTTATCAAGCAAACCCAGCTACGAGAACCAGGTGCGTCACAACCAAGCGGTTATCATCGAGCATTGTTACGCCATACCTTTCCGGAACAGGCTGAGTAATTTATACTGTTATTATTGCAAGGAAATCTTTACTGATCCTTTGGAACTTAGAAATCATACGCTGAACCACGATGCGAGCAATTTCGAAGCCGAACCTCGCAGAATACCTAAAATTGACGTAACTAGAATAGATTGCAGATTATGTAGTGAAGGAATTTATAATATAGATGAGTTTAAACAACACGTAGTAGCTGTCCATAAGAAAATGCTGTACACGGGAGTTCAAAATGAATTTTTAGCGTTCAAATTATCAGTGGACGGTTTGAATTGTCTTACGTGTGGTGAAAGTTATCAATTTATAGATAAATTAATTGATCACATGCGGGAACATTTTGGTAAGTTTGTCTGCGATAAATGCGGCACTTGTTTTATTGAGGAGGAAAGTTTGAAACAACATGTCATGCGGCATAAGAAAAATGATAAGGATTACTTGTGCCCGATTTGCGGGAAGAACCTCAAGTCGAAATATAGCAGGTCTCTTCACGTTGCTACTGTGCACGAGAAGAAGCCGGTGATTGGATGTTATAGATGTGACGCGAGTTTTTTGTCCTATTCCCAGCGTAATAGGCACTTAATAGTCGTTCATGGTGATAAGAGAAGGTTTCCCTGCAGGCATTGTCCAAAAGTGTTTGATGCTAGGAAAACCATGGTCGAACATATTAGGAAGAATCATATGCATAATTATAAACATTGTTCGGATATAACGACGGCCAAACCAAGGAAAGCGAAGGTTAAAATGTTGAAAGATGATTTAGAGGTTAGGTTGCAAAGGAACGAACCGCTGGCTAGGTATACGGCGTTCTATAATGGGATGCCGAAAATATAATAATAATATATGGACATTAGTATTAGTACCGGCGCCTGAAAACACCCTGAAGGTACAACGTACAGATCTACCTCCAAAGATAACTCGGGAAATTCAATGACTGTGCGAACATAAGATGTTGACTCTAGGTCTTGACTGCCTATACCTCGCAGTCGACGATATGTAGGCAGTCCATTTAAATTAAGATACTTCAAAACGGATTCAGAAACTAAAGAAATATCGGAGCCAGAATCTACTAAAATATCAATGGGTAGTTTATGTATAACCGCGGGTATTACGTTGTTTCGGGTACCGTCGACTCCGAGCAAAAATTTACATTACTAGTCGCAGCACTCTTATTCGTCTTTGATTCGACACGCTCCTTAACAAAACATTGATCTACAAGATGACCAATCTTTTTGCAGTAAGTGCATGTCTTAACAGGCTTTAAATTTGGCTTGGAATTGGAAAATTGTTGGTGTGTAACCGAGGACGTTGGTACTTGAGATTTAACGAATTAGTTTGACTTTTCGGCTTTTTTGGGCAGTTGATTTGTTTATGCCCAATATCCCCGCATACATGGCACGTTAACCGATCGTATTTAGGAGGTTCGCGTTTACGCAAATTGGAAAAACCGGCAAAGAATTGTTGGTAGCAATGGGGGTATTTTTAGGTTTAATGTAAACGGATAAAAAATCGACTAAATCTTTCGATTCCAGCTTAGCGTTCGTAGCTGTGGCCTTCACATGGGGATCGGTAATGCCACGAATCACTATAGCAGCTTTCAGTTCGTCTGAAAGCCCCTTAACAATACTCAATCACAGGAGAGACTTTCGAGCGTATTCTGCGTACGTAGCGAACTTGTTAGAATTCGTACTCATTACATCATATAGCACGACCATATCTATCTCACGCGGACATAAAGATCGAAATTCAACTTTTAAGTTTGACCACGATCGATCGTTGGTCACCCAATTGTCCAACCAAGACCTTGCATCGCCACGTAAGCAGTCGCTTATACGCCCCAAGCACTCCCGATCGTCCCAGTGATTTAGCTCACGGCCGCGATCGACTTCCGCACACTAAACGTCAAAATCATGCTCGCTGGGATCGAAATTTGAAATATAATAATTCTTAGATCTTACTTTAAACAATGATGATAGTGAAATGAAAATACTCCCTGATCAGTATATTGATCATTAAATACGATAAGAAATTACACTTTCGGGATAGAATCGGGCATAGGTTACCCCTATCAAGTTGTCACAGGTAGTCACACGAACAGAATGACCTCCGTCCTTTAGGATCGCATCTTTTATTGGCTTGTCCCCACCCGGGACGACATTAGAATGACAACTCGATGAGGGGTTGCCATGTTAAAAAAACACAAGTTAGACATTATTACTTAAAATTCGGTAATAAAATGGCAATTTTAAACAATCTCAATACAGAAATCATAACATTAGTGCATCAACAATCATGTCCGCCGTATTATACGGCCCAACGTCGGGTGTGGTATGCGTCGCGACGTTGGCAGCGGGAACCTCTGTAGCCCCCGAAGAGGGCCGCTGAGGTGTAGGGTTTCTGGCGCAAGGACGCGAGGGACTCGGCGTTCGACCTTCCCTCATTGGCAATTGGCGCTCGAGAGCATCTAATCTACGTAATACTCTATCTAACGGATCGCGACACGGGCTATCTCGTCGATTAGAAGAAACATCGCGACGCCTCCCCGAATATCCACTATTTACAAGAAAGAAAATAAAGTAACGGAAAATTTTTGAAAGATGGCGAACGATTAAACCGCGCGTGAATCCCACTTCTGATCTTATGGATCAGAAGGGTTTTGATTTAAAAATAATAGAAACTACAACATACAAAAATATTTAATAGCGGAATAATTAACAATACAAAACGAGATAACAATAGACCGAAACCGAGAGCTAATAAAGACACGTCCACTACGTCCGAACGCCAGCGCTAAAGTGACGAATGTCTGCCACATTTCCGCCGCCCGCGCACATCCCCTCCACGCTAGGCGTCATACGACGTCACTGGCGGGCGGTCCCAGGTTGAGGGCTTATATGCGGGTAAATCTCGGTTTTAATAGGTAATAATCACAGACCTCTATAACCCTAGATGCCGCAAGTGCACTCATTTCTATGAAAACCGCGCGTGCCGAAATATGCGTAGGTATTATGACGTCACAGCGGCGATTTAGTGTTGGGAAAATACTCGCGCATCAAAACGATTCAACGAAGTGCGAGTGCGACGCATAATAGTACAAATTATTGGTGCCAAATAAAACTTCAAATGTGATTATGAAAAGTTTATTCATGTAAGATATTGTTATGTTATATAATATAGTTTTAAGTTAATCTAAAGTTACTATTAAGTTTTTTATAGTTGCCATTTTATACACATTAAGGCTGAAGCTACATTAGACCGCGACGCGACCTGCGACACATGAGCGATTAAAACAAGTAAATGAATGCTCACGTATATGGCTACACCGTACATCAAATATTAATTATTAAATATTTTCGCTCTTCCAGTCGCATCGCAAATCGCTCCCTACTGTAGCCTCAGCCTAATGGTTGGTATCGCTTTTACATGCAGTCGTCGAAACTTTTTTGTTTCTGTAAAGCTGCTTTCAGTAAAATGTACAGAACAAACTTTACTGTAATTTGTTGGAAACCAATTAATTTGCCCCGTAGCATCAATCCACCTTTCTTTAATATAGGGGTCGCTTGGAAACCTGTAATGAAAATTTACTTTACGTTATTCTAATTCTTAACAAATAAATACAACATGAACAAATTTTACAAACATAATTTTCTTATAATTTTAATCAGTTAGAGTACCTATTTGTAGTTTTGAAATCGATTCGAATCGACAACCATAACTGGAATCGATTAATGTGCACAACACTATTTGCCTATTTGGTAAGATGAATGAGAATAACCTCTGTACCACGAAGCGCAACTATCACTGAAAGTATCGATCGATTCCGTGTTCACTGCTTGCTTTATATGAACTGATACAACACCTTTGGAACTAAATGCAGCAATGTAATTTAAACACGTAGTATGCACGCATTTACATGTATTTTGGTGGTTTACATAGTAATAGACACAAATAAGATAAAATAATTGATTTATAAATAAAATACGCACAATTAAATAACAAATTTACTTACCGGTGAAAAGAAATATTTCCTAGATCTCGGCTTACTTTTCTTGAATTATTTTTACAAGATATTACGGCACAACTAGGCATTTTTCTGAGGAGCACTTCACGTTCGACAACGATGACGGTCGGGACGGAACTAAATGAACGCAGTCAAAAGGTTGATCAATTGTAATCTTTTGGACACGCAAAGTACGTACACTTGCGGTATCTAGGTTATAGAGGTCTGTGGTAATAATAATATTTGGACATTATTACACCAATTAAACTAGCCCCTTGGTAAGTACATTTAAGACTTGTGTTAAGGGTACTAGTCAACGTATATTTAAGAAATGTATTCATATTATATATAGATAAATACATATATAGCATATAATATATTCAACGACCAGACTGGAAAGCAAAGAAGAAAAGCGTTGTTCTTAACTCTGCCTCCACCGGGAATCTTTGGGACCCCACGATTAGCGTTCAGGTGTCTAACCGATCGCGCCACGGAGGTCGTCTAGATTATAGATCA
The DNA here is from genome assembly GCA_030578115.1 of Leucoptera coffeella. Classification (NCBI taxonomy): domain Eukaryota; kingdom Metazoa; phylum Arthropoda; class Insecta; order Lepidoptera; family Lyonetiidae; genus Leucoptera; species Leucoptera coffeella. Next base: position 62,056 of record JAMBLF010000979.1, on the reverse strand, counting down.
AGAAATATAGGTTGGGTTATGCTTAATAATAATGGAAAACACATTTACGAAATGCATCGAATTATACGGTGAGGGAAAACATAGTGAGGAAACCTACCTGCTCGTCGAACAGGTAATAGTTAGTGATTGTAAATGGCGACATGGCTTACCACCTGTCACATTACCTACTTCCCAAGGGTTCATGGGCGTGAACGCGTTTGTTTTTTTTTTGTATTTGGTGTAAATGATTATAATCTACATGTAGATATGTTATAAGTAAATAATTATATTGTAAATAGTACTATTAAGACTATATTTTTGTCCTAAATTCCAGTATTTAATTCTTGAATCTCTGTAAATAATGTTACTTAGATCTCCATTTTTATGCCGCCTGGCTCTTTAAATTTTATTCTTTGCGAATTAAATGTGATATGTGGCTCCACCTATTAATTTGAATTGGAAATAATTTGTTTTATTTTTATTGCTATTGACTATCATAATTTTGACATTAAATTAAGGTTAATTTTATTTATATTTAAGATTTTAATTATAGATTGTAATATAAATTATTGTTAATGTAGTATCATAGAATATTATAATTTAAATATTAGAGATTGTATATGTGATTTTATTGAATATCTGGAAAATAAATCAATTATGTAAAATATTGCTATTTTCTTTGCGTTAAATCCACATTATATAATAACCCTCTTGTTGAGTACATTTAAGACTTATTTTAAGAGTCAAAATAATATGCTTACTGTATATACACATTTAGCATATATAATCAACGACCAGACTGGAAAGCAAAAGAAAAGGGTAGTCCTTAACTCCACTGGAAATCTAACCGGAGACCTCACGATTAACCCTCAGTAACCGTTCATACATAATCCACATACATTCACGTCCTTTAAACGCTACGTCAATTCAAAATAGCCGTTCGTCGGTAATTCAATCCCATGCATTATAATTTATAAAAAAAACTAGCGACCCACTCCAGCTTCGCACGGGTATAAAATATATAGCCTACTCCACTATTTAATGGATGTTACTATACATACAAACCTTCCTCTTGAATCACTCTATCAATTAAAAGAAACCGCATCAGAATCCGTTGCGCAGTTTCAAAGTTTTAAGCATACAAAGGGACATAGGGACAGAGAAAGCGACTTTATTTTATACTTTGTAGTGATGATAAAAAGAAAAATTCACGTTATTCACAAACACAAGACCAGCGACGACAGAAACAAAACGGAAAACAATAATGGAGAAAAGGGGTGTGGCGCTGTATGCTGGCCCCGGGCCCCTGCAAAAGGGATCCGGCTTAGTTACTTGCTAGCAGAAAGGGTAGCCCAATCTGCCAGCACTGATGTTATGACAGACCCCGAATAGATAATTTCTATTTTCAACTTGTTTAGGAGACAGGGTCAATACTATCTGCTACCTATTACAGTATTTTCTAGTCACAGACGATAGACGTCAGAAGCGAATAGTATATGAATACTAATGAAACGAAAGCAATTAGATAGGATCAGGTGTCTGTGATCGCTGCCCACCACTCACTATGTAGGAAAACGGGCGTGACGTGTATATGTTCCACATGGATAAATAATTCTCATTTTATGTACCTGACACTGGCATATAATTTGCGAGAGTTACTTGACAGTTGAACGAGACGTAAAAAAATAAAAAGAACTTTGTTGTTGTAAATTATTTCGTAAATTAAAATATACAATAAAATGATTAATTGATTATAACATAATTAAATAACAACTATAATTAAAAAACACATACAATTAAACCATGGCTAGTGATTTTATAGTCGGCTCTTGTCGGTGTTGTGGCAAAACCGAAAAATGCAGGGTTATGAATGAAATGTATACTTTTGTGGATGAGCAAGAAATTTATTCGGATATGTTGTATGAAACCTATGGTATTGCAGTAAGTTCTACTTTATTTTAAATACATTCTAGTCGAAACTTACATATAAACCGGCGTCTTCTTTCATGCATGTCATAGGGAACGCCTAATGAACTATAGGATAGTACATTCATACATACACATCACTCGCGTTTCCCTGTTAAGGGATAGGCAAATCACGGAGTCGCCCATTCCTGATAATCCCCTTTCGCTTCAGTGAGACTCATACACCTTCTCATATACAATTGGCGGTTATATGTACTTATAATGTCACCCTTTTTCAAGTTTCAAGTTTTCTTATGTTTTCTTGAGTGAAAGAATGGCACTGGTCAAAAATCCCTAAAGCCGGAGTTTCTTGTTGGTTCTTCTCCGAGCCAGGGCTTCCAAACCAACGGTAGAATTTAAATGCTTAGAGACAACCAGTGTCAGGCAAATGTTTTGACTTTCAATTAATGTACTGTACTTGTACTTATGTTGAATAAAAACCTTTGACTTTGAATAGAATTCTAAAACTTTTAACAAACTTCTACATATTCATCCTAACCTAACTATCACTTATTCTACCATGATATTTTTACATAGACACTCAGTTTTACACAAAGAGGTCATCTCTCTAATCTACCTTACACTAATGTGAATTCAAATATTGTATTCTCCATTGTATCTAAGTTGTATCTTTTAATTGAGTTCACGAAGGAGCTCTGTCACCCGAAATACAGGTTCTACCTACTTCGGATGCAGATTATCAATTAATTATTATTTATTTAAATGACTCAGATATAGTATTGTTCTTTAAATTTTGTTCCACTTTGTAATATCTTTAGTAGGCTTAAGAATCAAGGGTAGAATAAAGCTATTAGGTGATGGGCTGTTACCTGTCATACAATTAACGAAACTATTATAACAAATACGTATTTCAGCTCTCAAACACCAGTACGTCAGTCAACAAACGTCTTATATGCGCCAAGTGCGTATTCAGATTACGAGAAGCGTTTACATTTCGTAAACAGATCGAAGATATGGAGGAGAAGAATAGATTGGCACCAACAAGCTGTTCTGATGAGGAGATGGTTGAAGGTACTTAGTTTAACGTACGAACCGGGGCCTTAGTCTATTAAAGCTTTTTGCAAAATGACAGTTCAATATCAGATCACTAATAGTGTGAAGTTGGTAGTGGATTAGGACAAATTGAGCAAATTTTTAAGCGAAATTGTCACTTTTAGTCATCTATTACCAACTTCACATTATCAACATATTGCCTGTATTGGTCCACTGCTGGACATAGGCCTCCCCAAGGGTACGCTACAAATTACGATTTTTCGTGGCCCTCATCCAGCCACTACCAGCAACCTTCTTGAGGTCATCGGTCCACCTGGCAGGGGGGCTTTCCATACAAATATTGCGTAAGACCCACTTAACTATTAATTACTCCATGGACAGGGTAATTGCAATGTAGTGAACGAATGGCTAGCAACCTGTCACCAATGTTCCATGTCGACATTCCAACCCTAATATTCATGCTAATAAGTGACCGAGGGGATTATATTATATCTCCAAAGTCCTGTCCAACTTAAAATAAAAAAAAAGACGTGAATGTATGTATGTAATAATTACATTATGTAATTTAATCAAAGTTATTTTTAACGGTGAGGGAAAACATCGTGAGGAAACCTGCCTATCCCTAAGGATAGGTAATAGTCAGTGCCTATATACGGCGATACGGTTCACTACCTATCACGTTGGGTGCTGTCTATCTAGTGATACGCGGGCTTCGAATGACCCATACCTAACATGCCTTCGAAATTTCGGAGATGGGCATTCTAGCCTCTGACTACCCCGCCATAATAAAAAAGGGAGTGTGTATACACAAGTCGTGAAGCGTATGTATGTATGTATTTATACAGTTCAAACGTAATATCGTTTTATTTTTCTACTTCTTTTCAGTAAGACTTGATTTTGATGATCAAGACGTTTTGGTGGAAAATTACACAGAACAATCAGAAGACAGTAATGGACCAGAAAAACTAGTTGCCAGTAGTTATGGTATGTTAATCACTACATAGTATAAAACAAAGTAGCTTTCTCTGTCCCTATGTCCCTTTGTATGCTTAAATCTTTGGAACTACACAACGGATTTTGATACGGTTTTTTTTAATAGATAGCGTGATTCAAGAGGAAGGTTTATATGTATAATAATATCCATTAAATAGTGAAGTAGGCTATATATTTCATACCCGTGCGAAGCCGGAGCGGGTCGCTAGTATGACATAAAATACACTACACAACTTATACCTTGCGTTCATTATGGCAATTGCGAAGGTAGTAATTCTATGGCCACCTCGAACCCACGTGTTGGCCAGATAGTCAGTACTCAATGTGACAGGTGGTAAGCCATGTCGCCATTTACAAGCACTAACTGTTCGGGGAATAGGTAGGTTTCCTCACGATGTGTTCCCTCACTGTATAATTCGATGCATTTCGTAAATGTATTATTATTACGAAAATGTACATAGAATTTACATTAAGTTTCATTTCCATTGGTACATGCTCAAACGGGATTTGAACCATGTATAGTGTATTCGCGTTAAGAAAATAGTGACGTCATCATTACCCAAACGATTTGACCAATGAGACGTGACAACGAATGTCTGCGATTGGTCAATGTGACTTCGTTTCTCATTCACTCACGTCTCATTGGCCAGTTTAACCTCTGATTATCATGACGACACTATTTACTTAACGCGAATACACTATACATATATAACGACTACAGTCTAATCAGTCTGAGGTATATAGGTAACTTTACAATGTTTTCCCTCATGATAGTTAGTTTATGTCGCAAATTAGTTTTTATTGCAGAAATATGCAAAGTAAATAAAATAAACTTCATTTCCTTAAGCCTTTACGGTCTATCCAGTGAAATGCAGGATTTGAGTGGCTCATACCTAACATGCCTTTGAAATTGTGGAGATGGGCACTCAAGTCTCTAACTACACCGTGACAATAAAATAGAGAATGTGTAAACACAACACGTGAAGCGTATGTATATATGTTGTTTTCATACACTCTCGGCGGTTATATGTACTTCTTACGCCACCCTTTTTCAATATGGCGTCTATCTAACTGACATATGTTTTTCTTTACATCACTATCAAATTACTTATCAATCAATCAATCAGCCTATGTCAGTCCACTGCTGGACGTAGGCCTCCGCAAGAGTACGCCACAAAACATGATCACTCGTGACCCTCAGCCAACCACTACCAGCGACCCTTTTCAGGTCATCGGTCCATCTAGCAGGGGGGCGTCCTACACAGTAAAACCGACGACTGTTGGAGCAAAGCGGTTCTCGAATGGCGGCCGCGTCTCGGTAAACGTAGTGTAGGATGTCCCCTTGCTAGAAATTACGTATAATACTACTTTATTACTCATTCATATATTAATTATTTTGTCTTTAAATTTTACAGTGAAACAAGAGTTAGATACACAAGAATTGAACGGAGCTTGCGTAACTAAAGTCAAAACAGAAGTGCAGTCTAAAACAGATAAGTTAGCAATAAAAACTATGTTGTTGAAGCAAATGGAACTGTTAAGAAACGGACAGGTGTGCCTTAAGACGCAAGAGAGTAAATGTAAGTGTTTGTTTTAATATACAATAATGTAATGAGGGGCCCATTAAGACATATGACAGTCAGATAGACGCCTTATTGGAAAAGGGTGTCATTAGAAATACTTCTAATCTAGTAGGTACCTATAACCGCCAAGTCTGTATGAGAAGATGTATGAGTGTCAATGAAGCGAAAGTGGTCTGTCAAGAAACATAGATGGCATTGTAATTATAATTTGATTTTTTATTTTATATTCTTCGCTCCTATTAGTAGCAGGGTGATGCTATGTAGCCTAAAGCCTTCCTCAATAAATGCTCTATCTAACACAAAAAGAATTTTTGAATTCGAACCAGTAGTTCCTGAGATTAGCGCGTTCAAATAAACAAACTTTTGAGCTTTATAATATTAGTATAGATATTTTATTAATTATGTGACACCGGGTCACATCACGATAAATTTATAAAGATATGATTACCTTTATTTTGCCCGACGTTACGTTACGACGTGATCACATATCTTTATAAATTTATCGTGATATGACCCGTTGTTACATAATTAATAAAATGAGTATAAATCGCGAGTGTTTAAAAATAACTAGTATAGATATTTTTCTAATTTTAAATTTCTTTCCAGCGACACTGCCTACCCAACCATCGTTAAGCCAAACGAGACGGTCCACTAAACTCTCGTTTGAGAACATTATAAACTTAGTTCAATACAGCTACATATGTCCCTTTTACAATAACAACGCTAACTACTATTGCGTTTATTGCAAAAGCATGTTTTTACACCCGACCGACTTGAGAAAACACGTTTCAGAACATGACCCTAAGTCTTACTACTCCTGTTTGAATAAAGCTAAAAATGTACAGTTAGATATAAGTAGAATCGATTGTAGGTTATGTGAGGAGAAGATTTCTGATATCGGTGCGTTGAAAGTACATTTAGAGAGACATAAGGTGAAAATCTTCAATGTACCGGATAAATATTTGTTGTTCAAGCTAACGCATCCAGAACTTACTTGTTTAGAGTGTGGTAACAGTTTTGTCCTGATAAACAAGTTGGTAGACCACATGGCTTTACATTTCGGGTCTTATATATGTGAGATCTGCGGTACTACTTTTCTTAATAGTCTAACTCTATCTTCACACAAGCGCTGTCACTTCAAAAAAGAGGTCACAAGTCCCTGCCAGTATTGCAAGAAGGTTTTCTATAACAAAAGGTCCTTATATGTTCATATTAAGGGTGTACACGAAAAGAAACCGTTCATTAATTGTAGGTTATGTAAGAAAAAGTTCCTTTCGTACCCCGCAAGGGATAAACATTTGACACAAGAGCACGGACTCTTGTGTACGTACCCTTGCGGTGTATGTGGTAAGGACCTGCTTACTAAGAAGGCTATGAGCGCTCACCCCTGTGCCAGGGGACTCCGCCCCCCGCGGCAGATGGGGAGCCGTGACGGTGGGGTAAATAGTGTGTGAATCTACATAGATATGTGCGCAGAAAGTGAGTGAAAAATTATACATAGATACACTGAGTACTATGATCCATATTTGACATTTCATGTGACAGGTGACATTAATATGACAATTAGATGACATTTTGAATAAGGGTGATGTTTCACATGTCTATAAGCGCCGAGTGTGTAAATATGAGGAGGTATTCGAAAAAGACGCACAAAAATGATGATATTTGACCGCATTTCAACGGCATTCGTGCATTTTAATGTCATTTAAGGTACTAATATTGAAAAGGGACGCCTCTGTGTAAATATTCTCTGTGTATATAATAAATATCGGATGTATAACAGTAGAATTGACCATATTTACATACACAAGCGACAGACCCTTGGCACAAGAGCACGGACTCTTGTGTACGTACCCTTGCGGTGTATGTGGTAAGGATTTGCTGACGAAGAAGGCTATGAGCGCTCATCCCTGTGCCAGGGGACTCCGGCCCCCGCGGCAGATGAGCCGTGACGGAGGGGTGAATAGTGTGTGAATTTACGTTGATATAGGCACAGTGAGTGAGTGAAAAATTATACATAGATACACTGAGTACTATGATCCATATTTGACATTTCATGTGACAGGTGACATTAATATGACAGTTAGATAACTTTTAGTAAAAAAATGATGTTTGTTATAACTATAAGCACCGAGTGTGTAAATATAAGGCGGTATACGAATGAGACGCATAAAAACGTTGATATTTGACCGCATTTAAACGGCATTCGTGCATATTAATGTCATTTAAGGTACTGCGATTGAAAAAAGATGCCTTAATGTAAATATTCGGATGTATGACAGTAGAAATGACCATATTTACGTACACAAAGGACAGACCCTTGGCACAAAAGCATATTAAAGGCGTCCACGAAAAGAAACCGTTCATTAATTGTAGGTTATGTAAGAAAAAGTTCCTTTCGTACCCCGCAAGGGATAAACACTTGACACAAGAGCACGGACTCTTGTGTACGTACCCTTGCGGTGTATGTGGTAAGGATTTGCTGACGAAGAAGGCTATGAGCGCTCATCCCTGTGCCAGGGGACTCCGGCCCCCGCGGCAGATGGGCAGCCGTGACGGTGGGGTCAATAGTGTGTGAATATACGGAGATATGTGCACAGGAAGTGAGTGAAAAATGATAAATAGACAACTCTTAAGATCCCCTACTATGAGTACTATGATCTGTGTTTGTCATTTCATGTGACAGTTGACATTAATATGACAGTTAGAACCCCGCTTGACAATTCATATGACATATTGTATAAGGGTCACGTTAGAAGTATCTATAAGCGCCGAATGTGTAAATAAAGAGGTGTTTGAATGAGACATCCAAAAAGAATAGTAAGACACTAGCATAATTGTATATTTGAATCATGTACTTAATTGTAAATATAAATGGTAATTAACAACATTTATAGTTTTATTTTCCCTTAAACCTTTGATCACCTTTACATGTCGTAAAAAGAGATTTGGGGCTACGGGTCTATCATTATCAGCCTGTAGTAATCTTTCACAAATGACGCCACTTCTCCCTGTCAGTGGCCGTTCGCATCCATTCGATGCCGACCAACCTGCGCAGGTCGTCTTCCCACCTTGCCGGGGGGCGCCCCACACTACGTTTACTGAGACGCGGTCTCCACTCTAGGACTTTTATGCTCCAGCGATCATCAGTCCTTCTGCATACGAACACGACCAGCCCAACTCCACTTCAGCGTGCTAATTCTTTTCATAATGTAGGTAACTTTAGTTCTCTGGTTCGGGTCAATCTCAGTTGTTAATAGGTGTGTATTTGGTAACTTCTCAGCTCTTTCTATTGTTTTTACTGTTAAAAAGTAACCTAAGAGTTATAATCAAGGTTCTGTCCACCCCGAAAGTGATTAAATCACATGATTATATATGTATGTGAATGATAATTGTTGTAATGTTATATAGTTACGGATTGGAAGCCGCACCTCGACAACGTAGAACGCTCCTGCCAGGGCCCTTCCACTAATTTATTTTAGCCACAATAATATTGCGTACTAATCTAATCTAAATACTATCATACTAACAATCGTAAGCGACTGTGCTATTAAGTTACCACTGAAGCGCTACTGACCGCTATTGTGTCACTATCGAGGTACAACTGTGATAGATCAATATTTTAGCAGACTACCACTTTAACAGCAGAGACCCAGTAGCAATGCAGTTGAATTACCGTCATAGTTAATTAATGGACCATGGAGTAATTAATAAAAGGAGTGGGCCTTACGCAATATTTGTGTGGAAACTAGCGTGGCATAATGGGGGGTGAAACGAGGTAATCGGTATGGAGGGGAGATATTACAACCAATTAAAACACGGCATTCTGCGAGACAAAACGTAGGTATCTTCTTTCTACTACACATTTTTAGACTCCGCACCAATTAAAACACGCCATTTGGACTCCGCACCGCGTAACAGGGACCGCGCATTTCGCCGAAGTAGATGTGTAATAAATAAAAAATACGAAATGCGTTGAATACTACGGTGAGGAAACCTACCGGTTCCACGAACAGGTAATACAGCTTGTAAATGGAGACATAGGTTACCATTTGTCGCATTGAGTACTGACTGTAGTAAACACGTGGGTTCGAGGTAACCATAGAATTACTACCTTCGTATTTGCGGTGATGGACACCCAAACCCCTGAATAGCCCGCGAGGGTTAATGGTCGTAAACGCGTTTGTCTTTTTTTTGTCTAGCTGTGTAGCATCGCCGTGGCTGTTCAATCTGTTAATGGATAGTTGATTGGCTGAATTGAAAACATGAAAGTAGAATCAAAGCCGTGGAAATACGGTTGAAAGTGACATTGAATGATAGAAGTAAAAATAGTGTGAAAAGGGAAGGTTGCAGTTTAAAAGAAGATATTTTGACTAAAATTGAAAAGAGATAAATGATGGTGGATTAACAAAAGGAAATATGACTAGGAAAAGTGGAAGGGCGGTTATCTAGGGGCCAGCCCATTTTGACACATGATAGTCAGATGGACGCATTATTGAAAAAGAAGTGATATTAGAAATACCTATAACCGGCGATTGTGTATGAGTAACAATGAAACGAAAGTGGATCGGGACGGATAAGGTTCCGTGATCTCTGCCTACCCCTCTACAGGTAAACGGGCGTGATATGCATGTGAAATGAAACTACGTCTACTATGCTAATGCTTAAACTGCTGATCTAGAAAGAGTGAGAGGAGGTAACTAAAGGATTACGGATCAATTAAACACATTGAGTATGAGATAGCAACCTGCTTTCATTGTCTATACATATAAGTGGCATTACAATCTCTATATTAATGACAAACAAGATGTCTTCAAGGTTCTGCCCACTCCGAAAGAAATTGAAGGAGCTTAGCTAAATATGTACATATTGTATGAATAATTTGAGACACTAATTTAATCTATTATCTTTGTTTCTGATGGTGTAGAACAGTCAGAAGAAAATAAAAAAATCGCCGAGAACAAAATAAAATAAAAATAATTGTTTGTATATTTTTGTGTATTATTTATCTCCAAAGTTATTAAAAGTTTTAAACAAAATTATGTATTACATTGGTAAATTAAGTATATAAATAATGTAAAATTATATTGCACAAGTCCAAAAAGTTTAGAATTGTCATGATACAATAAATGTAAGTTTTTTAATTATCAATTTAAATTAAGGTAAGTAGTCAATTAGTTTTATATAATAATTTAGTAATTATTCTGCGTGATTATTCTTTACACAGGCCCCTAAACTTCTTTTTAAATCATAGTCACAAAATATTATTGAAAAGCAAAATATACCGACTGCCTGAAGCGAAATTGGTTTGTCAGGATAGGTACAGATCTCTGCCTACCCTGTCGGGAAATGGGTGTGATTAGTATGTATATATGCTACTATATACATGGTACCTTCTAAAATCTTTACATAAATTCACTCCTCTACATCCCTAGAGATAGGCAGAGACTATTAGGCCACCTGGAACGAGTGGCAAATCTCTTGCTTCACTCACACCCATTAACCTTCATACATGCTCTTCTATTCTTCACTACGTACACTCACCTTGAGAAGAATGTTTCCAATTTGATCTGTATAAGTTCTATGCGGCCTACCCTGTCCAACTCTACCTTCCACATACATAATACGTAACTTCAATTTCTTGTTGTATCAACTTGTGTAGACACACTCCCTTTTTTGTGTGGTGGGGTAGTCAGAGGCTTGAGTGCTCATTTTTGAAATTTCTAAGGCATGTTAGGTATGGGTCACTAGATAGACAGCACCCAACATGATAGTTAGTGAACCATATCACCGTATACAGGCAGTAGCCTACGTATCTCGAAGGATAGGCAGGTTTCCTCACAAATTTTTCCCTTACCGTCATACCTTATAATATACATACACATCACGCCTGATTCCCTGTAGAGGGATAGGCACAGATGATGGATCCCCATTTGTCTCGATCCTGACAGACCACTTTCGCTTCATTGACATTCATACTTAAATTCATACACTCTCGGCAGTTATAGGTACTCCTCATGTCACCTTTTTTTAATATAGAGTCTATCTGACTTCACTACATAGTATAAAACAAAGTCGCTTTCTCTGTCCCTATGTCCCTTTGTATGCTTAAATCTTTGAAACTTTTTGATTTTGATGCGGTTTTCTTTAATAGATAAAGTAATTCAAGAGGAAGGTTTATATGTATAATAACATCCATTAAATAGTGGAGTAGGCTATATATTTTATACCCGTGCGAAGCCGGAGCGGGTCACTAGTATTATATATGCCTGTTTGTTTGTTTCAGATATCTATAATAAAACTAAACAATGAGTACACAGAAAAGGAACCAATTGGTGTATGATCCAGGATTATGCAGATGCTGTGGCGTCCTCAAGAAGTGTAGGGTCCTGAATCATGAATATGTCTTTTGCGGTAACAAGGAGGTGTATTCGGATATGATTATGGACTGTTTCGGGTTGCTGGTAAGTGTAATCATTATTAAATGTCTAAATTATTGTTACAAACCATTTTCAACCATTGGATTGAATTACATCAGCCTCAAATCATCTCCACGGAACAACATTATTATCCCAGGGTTGTTCGTGAGGCTATTGAAATTAAAAAACATCCCAATAATTTCAATCGTGAGGATGGTTTTTGGCTGTCAGAAACATGGCAACCGGTAATCATGGGATTATATTCGCGTGGCGTAACTGCGGATGTGTCTTCGGATAGTGTGAGTGTAGTGTGTCGTGCTATGAATTAACAAAAATTCCAATTGTGAGGGTAGACAGACATTTTAGCTGTGACGGACTTCCCGCTAGTCTAGCTTGCTAGCTAGTCTTCCCGCGACCATGCCTATGCAACTGGGTCGAAACGTCGGGCAACATAAAGGTAATCACTTATCTTTATAAATTTATCGTGATTTGACCCGGTCTCACATAATTATTAAAATAAATTATTGTTTATTTCTAAATGTAGTTTAGGACGCCCCCCTGCTAGATGACCTGAAAAAGGTCACTGGTAGCAGTTGGCTGAGGGCCACGAGTGATCGTGTTTTGTGGCGTAACCTTGGGGAGGCCTACGTCCAACAGTGGACTGACATAGGTTGATTGATTGAATGTTCATTTACATCTGTATGGATTAGATATAAATTAAGTCTTGCTTCACTTACATAATTATTCTTTCATTAACTTTCTCATACATACAACTGTTACTGTATACTATAGGCAAAAGCGTTCAGAACCCTTACAGGGTGGTCAGAAGTTCAGGTTTCCATCTCCGCAATTGTGAAAGTAGCAATTCTATCGCAACGTGGAACTCACTTGTTGAGCAGATAGTCAGTACTCATTGACAGGTAGTAAGCCATGTCGCCATATACAAGCACTAACTTATACCTGTTTGGAGAACAGGTAGGTTTCCTCACAATGTTTTCCTTCACCTTTGTAATCAATTCATTTTGTAAATGTTTTTTTTATTGTGAAAATGTACATAGAAATTCATTTCCATTGGTACATGCACATGAACTATTATAAAACAAATATTGAATACAAACTATTTTATACAAATTAAATCTGAACAATGATTTAACAATGAAAATATCATTTTTATTTAGGCGACTCCTTGGCGCGATCAGTTAGCCGCCGGACGCTAATCATGAGGTCCCGGGTTTGATTCCCGGTGGAGGTAGAGTTAAGAACTACGCTTTTCCTCTGCTTTCCAGTCTGGTCGTTGATTATATATGCTCTATATATATTTATCTATGTATATATTTGTTAAATATACGTTGACTAGTACCTTTACCACAAGTCACAAAGGAAATTATCAAGGGGCTAGTTCAATTGGTGTAATAACCTACATAACAGACGCTTCACGACTTGTGTATACTCACTCCCTTTTTTATTATGGCGGGGTAGTCAGAGGCTTGAATGCCCATCTCCAAAATTTCAAAGGCATGTTAGGTATGGGTCATTCGAAGCCCGTGTATCACTAGATAGACAGCACCCAACGTGATAGGTAGTGAACCGTATCGCCGTATATAGGCACTGACTATTACCTATCCTGAGGGATAGGCAGGTTTCCTCACGATGTTTTCCCTCACCGTTAGCGACTGTAAATTATTGGTCTAATAATGTCCAATTATTAAAAAAAATTAACCTTATTGATAGATTATAGCTTTGTCTTACACCTTAACCCCTTCCAGCTCTCTCACCTAGACACAACACCGCCAGAGCGTCTGATCTGTGCCACTTGTGTCCAAAGACTGCGCGAGGCGGTCGCGTTTCGCACTCAAGTACTGAGATGCGAAGAAGCGTTTCTACAGATACGGATGAGTGAGAGTTGTGAGGGTGAGTTGGGTGTATGTTTATTGAAAAGATAAATGTTCAAAGAAGGCAGAGGTTCAGGTGTCCATCTCTGCAATTATTATTTATTAAGTACACTAGCAGCTTTTCATGCTGATGCAATTCATTGCACGTAAAGTAAATAAAAGTTTTAAAATGATGAAAGCGATTGCGAAGGTAGTAATTCTATGGCCACCTCAAACACACGTGTTTACCAGGGACCTTACTCCACTAATTAACTTTGACAGCCTCACAACTGCGTCGCTACTGCGTTACTACACCGTGTCGGCTGTAAAAGTGGCATTCAGCTTATATTTTGAACTGCCACTGTTGTACCTCAATAGCGAGTCAGTGGTGCTTCAGTGGCAAAGTATAGAAATGTCAATAGTGGAGTACCAAATATAAGGCTATTGAACTGACTTCGACGGACGTTTGATTAGTGGAGTAGCTTTTTTGAACTTCAGACGCAGAAGTACTTCATATGTATTTGTTAGTGGAGTGCCAAAAGTGTCAAATTACGGCCACTGAAGTATTACAGTATCGATACTGAAGTAATATTGTGGCTAAAATGAATTAGTGGAGTAAGGGCACAGATAGGCAGTACCACGAACCAAATATAAAGAGGACCCGGCGAAAGGCGCGGTCCCAGAGTCTAAAATGGTGTCTGTCACATAATGACAGCTGTCTATGAGGACATACATACACATCACGCCTCATTCTCTGTAGAGGGGTAGGCAGAGATCACGGATCCTCATTTGTCCCGATCCTGACAGACCACTTTCGCTTCATTGACATTCATACATCTTCTCATACACATTCGGCGGTTATAGGTACTGCTAACGTCACCCTTTTTCAATATAGCGTCTATCTGACTGAGATCTATAATACAAAAAAGACAAGACAAACACGTTCACGACCATTAACCCTTGCGGGGTAGTTAGAGGCTTTGGTGTCCATCTCAGCAATTGCGAAGGTAGTAATTCTATTGCCACCACAAACCCACGTGTTGACTAGGTAGTCAGTAGTCAATGTGACAGGTGGTAAGCCGTGTCGCTATTTACAAGCACTGTTCGGTGAACAGGTAGGTTTCCTCACGATGTTTTCCATCACAGTAGTATTCGGTGTACTTTGCGAATGTGTTTTTATTTGTAAAATATATAAAATATTTAGGACAGATACATTATTATTAGATTCTGTATGTATTATACATACATTAATCTCATTATTATATGTATGTGTTTTACAGCGTCCAAATCCGAAACACCAGTAGTCAAAATTGAATGTAAATCGGAAGAAAATCAAGAAAAACTCCAACTACCTACCATTGATGATGCACCGAAGTATGATGATTATGAAGCTCTATGTAAGTACATATACATACATACACTCACGTCCTTCCATATATTTCAGGGTGGACAGAACCTCGGAGATATAATAATAATAATATTTGGACATTATTACACCAATTGAACTAGCCTCTTGGTAAGTTCATTTAAGAATTGTGTTAAGGGTACTAGTCAACGTATATTTAAGAAATATATACATATTATACATAGATAAATACATATATAGCATATCTAATCAACGACCAGACTGGAAAGCTGTAGAAAAGCGTAGTTCTTAACTTTGCCTCCACCGGGAATCGGGACCTCACGATTAGCGTTCAGGTGGCTAACCGACCGCGCCACGGAGGACGTCAAACTACTGAATTGTGCGAGTATATATCAGGTCAATCAATTAGCCTATGTCAGTCAGTGGACTGGACGTAGGCCTCACCAAGGTTACGCCACAAAACACGATCACTCGTGACCCTCAGCCAACCACTACCAGCGACCTTTTTCAGGTCATCGGTCGGTATATAAGATATATGTATGTTTAGCTCCAGACAACATAAGTTCGGTGAGTAGCAAATCCAATGACGACGAACCACTCTCTTGTAAAGTGGAGAAAAGGAAGAAAATAGAAGTTGCAGTAGAAGATAGTAGAAGAGTGGGAGTTGAGAGGATTAGGCCTGGCAGAGTGAAACGTGAGAAAGCCGTGTCTGTTGGTGAGTTTTTATACAAAAAACAAACGCATTCACGACCATTAACCCTTGCGGAGTCAGAGGTTCAGGTTTACATCTCCGCAATTGCGAAGGTAGTAATTCTATGGACACCTCGAACCCATGTGTTGACCAGATAGTCAATACTCAATGTGACAGATGGCAATATAATACATACATATAACTCACGCCTGATTCCCTGTAGAGGGGTAGGCATTCTTAAATGTTAGTTATTAAATCTTCTTTGTGTATCTGTTTGTATATAATATTGATATACATGAAAATGTATGAATCCCGTCATGTCGTAGCAGGCGACTAAGGGACTAGGGTATATGGAATCTATTGGGTGATAGGCTAGCGACCTGTCCACAATGTTTCATATGACATGAAAACCCCATTATACATGCTAATAAGTGACAAAAATGTTTTCATGTCGCCAAGGTTTTATCCACCCAAAAGGGATTAAACTCCGTGAATGTATATGTATGTATTTATTTATTTACAGGTGAATCCATGTCGAAATTACAACAACAAAACCGGGAAAAAGACCAAAATTACCTAATAGAAACCAATACCTTAAACCTAATAGAAAGCTCATACATAATACCATTTAAATGCAAGCACAACAATCTCATTTGCTTTTACTGTGGCGAACTATGTGCCAATCCCGAGCTGCTAAGATCGCACACATTAACAAAACACAATCCTAAGAAATTCAAAATTATGGACGCGAAAAAGATGATCAAAGTGGACATAACACGAATCGACTGCAGATTCTGCGAAAACAAAGTGAATACTCTGGAAGACTTGAAGCGACATCTATCCGAGCATGGTAGGGACTACTACGCGAAGCAAAAGGATTTAGTTCTGCCGTTTCGCCTGTGTGAAGGACAGATGGCGTGCGCGCTTTGTGACGGGACCTACCCGTATTTTCACGCGTTGAATAAGCATATGAATGTTCATTATAGGAACTATGTTTGTGAGACTTGCGGACTCGGGTTCGTGGATAATTCTCGGTGAGTGTTATTTATGTAAATTCACGTCCTTTAATCCCTTTCGGGGTGGACAGACACTTATTATGAAAATGGCGAAATTTGACACTTTTGCTATTTGACGAACAACTTCACAATGATTAATAACTAACGGGACTTATTACGTAAGTTTTTATATAATGACGTTACCTTTATTAACCCGACGTTTCGGCTACGTTGCAGCAGCCATAGTCACGGGTAGACTCGATAAGCTCCGTTAGTTATTAATCATGATTACAAATCGCGAATCTCTTAAATGTGTAACTTCACAATGTTAGTGAAGTGGAATTGAAGTGATATTTAGCAAAAAATATTCTTGAAATTGGGCCCCTGTAATCCCCTCTAGGGTGGACAGAACCTCCAAGATATGAAAACATTTTTGGTCACTTTTTAGCATGAAATAGGGGTTGTGATTTTATATGAAACATTAGTGAGGGTTCGCTAGCCTATCGCCCATTAGATTCCATTCAACCCTAGTCCCTTAGTCGCCTCCTACGACATGCCAAGAAGAACGGCAGCTAGTTAGCATTCTTTTGTGTCCTAGACGGAACTACAGTAAATACATCTGCACTGAATACTAAGGTGAAAGAAAACATCGTGAGATTTAATCACTATTTACATTTAATAAAAAAAATCTAAAATTAGACTAAATTACTCAGTCGTCGATGGTTCGTCAACAAAGTCAGCAGCTCAGTGAAAATTGAAAATACAAATAATTATTTTCGGCTGAATATTTAGTCAATTGTGATGCGAAACTGGCTAAAAATGTTCGCTATGGGATAAGATTTGGATACTCAACTGGAACGAACCGAAGAACAAGGAAGAGAAGAATTGGAGCTTCAAGCTCGTTTTTCTTCGGTTGTAGCGGCTGGCGGCGTTGGCTTAACCATGGCGATGGAATAACAAGAAGTGCAAACGCCGTGGCATCCGTGTTTGTACTTTTACCGACATAACCTTAGTGCTGAATGGCGTATTAAAGAAATAAAAAGACTTAATTACTCACTAAATAAACAGAGATAAAAATAAACTATAAATTATAAAATAAAATCTTAAAGCTAAACAAATTTAATCCTTATTTCTATCACTTTAAGGTTCATAATGCATCAACAGAGGCACGCTCAGGGTTCGTTCCCATGCAGTGTATGCGGCAAAATGTTTCGAGGACAGTATAATAGGTAAGTTCAACTGATTTGCATTAAGATAATAGTGACATCATGTCCACACGATTCGACCAATGAGACGTGATAACGGATGTCTGCGATTGGTCAATGTGACTTTTTCTCATTTACTCACGTCTCGTTGGTTAGTTTAACCTCTGTACATCATGACGTCACTATTTACTTAATGTGAATAGCCAATAAGACATGACAGTTAGATAGACGCCATATTGAAAAAGGGTGACGTTAGAAGTACCTATAAGCCGAGTGTGTATGAGGAGGTGTATGAGTGTCAATGAAGCGAAAATTGATTGTCAGGATCGACACAGATGGAGATCTGTGATCTCTGCTTAGCACGATAGGCTAAAACTAAACTCCTGACATATCTCTCATAAAATTGTATATGTAATCTGATTCCATCGTTCAAGGTCGATCGATAGGCTCTGTCTACCCCTCTACAGGGAAACAGACGTGATGTATCTTATTCAATCAATAACGAATTATTATTATGAAATAGAATTACTACCTTCGCAATTGCGGAGATGGAAACCTGAGCCTCTGACTACCTTTCAAGGGTTAATGGTCGTGAATGCGTTTGTCTTTTTTGTATTAAGAAATTCAATGTAACATTTAGATTGACTCCTATTAATACATATTATTTTCTTTGTGAGGGAAGCAAAAGAGATTTGTCACCTGTTTCCACGTGGCGATCTAAAGTCTCTACCTTCCCCTTTAGGGACGTAGAGGCTTTAATATATATATATATATATATATATATATGTATGTATAATTACTTCCAGGGATCTTCACATAGATAGAGTACACAAGAAACTAGGCCGTGTCTATTGTCCGAAGTGCGACGTCAAACTTATGACCTACCCTCAAAAGTTGAAACATTTGGTCGAGGTGAGTCAATGTAATATTTAGGACACTTACAACAATTTAGGTGTATAATGTATTGGATTCAATCTATACTAGTACTAGTGACCCGCTCCGGCTTCGCACGGGTATAAAATATATAGCCTACTCCACTATTTAATGGATGTTATTATACATATGAACCTTCCTCTTGAATCACTCTATCTATTAAAAAAAACCGCATCAAAATCCGTTGCGTAGATTCAAAGATTTAAGCATACAAAGGGACATAGGGACAGAGAAAGCGACTTTGTTTTATACTATGTAGTGATAACGTCGTTGCGCCTGAAAAAAGCGATAAACATTATTTTAAGAAAAATGATCTTTTTCATTGTGAAAGCTTCCTTGCTACGGCCGTCATGCCTGTGAGACCCGTTTTGTGATATCTCAATAGAATATGAACATAGCTTTTTCCGCTATTTATCGTTCAAACAAAAATCCGCGTCCTAAAATACGTAACAAACAGTTTTTGCCTTGTATCAAAAGTTACGATTTTGTCTTTATCGGTTCTTCCAGGCGCAACGACGATAAATTAATCCTTAGTATGAAACATAATAATAATAAAAAGCGTTTATTGACAGCCACAAAAACATACACAATACAAAACGTTTACAATGAAAATTTACAAACTAGGGGGTATAACTTGTGCATGTTATTGTCGCAGCAAAAGGGTTCTAACTCAGCTGGGTATGTTGCGTTTGTTGGCTAACGCAACGCTGGTCTTATGAACATTACATCATCATCATCAAAGATCAGGGGCCTTATTCTACTAATGCATTTTAAGCACAATATTACTTCAATAGTGATTCTATAGTACTTCATACATACATACACATCACGCCTCCTTGTAGAGGGGTAGGCAGAGATCACGGATCTCCATTTGTCCCGATCCTGACAGACCACTTGCGCTTCTTTGATATTCATACATCCTCTCATACACTCTCGGTGGTTATAGGTACTCCTAACGTCACTTTTTTTAGTGGCAGTAATTTGACACTTTTGGTACTCCACTAACAACTTTAGGCCACTGAAGCGCCACAGCGTCTGAAATACAAAAAAGCTACTCCACTAATCAATCGTGCGTCAATATCAGTTCAATCGCGTTATTTTTGGTACTCCACATAATTTACAGTCGCTAACAGTGAGAGAAAACATTGTGAGGAAACCTGCCTATCTAGTGAAAGCTTCGAGTGACCCATACCTAACATGTCTTCGAAATTTCGAAGATAGGCACTGAAGCCTCTGACTACCCCCGCCACAATAAAAAAAGGAAGTGTTTATACACAAGTCGTGAAGCGTATGTTTTGTATTATGTTCACAAAGATTATAACTACGTAGTATAAAACAAAGTCGCTTTCTTTGTCCCTACGTCCCTTTGTATGCTTAAATCTTTGAAACTACGCAACGGATTTTAATGCGGTTTTTTATAATAGATAGAGTGATTCAAGAGGAAGGTTTATATGCATAATAACATCCATTAAATAGTGGAGTAGGCTAAATATTTTATACCCGTGCGAAGCCGGAGCGGGTCGCTAGTTTATAAGGTATATTGTACATTCGTTGTTTTAGGTACACGGCGAACAGCCCTTAAGCTTTCCGTGTTCCATGTGCGATAAAGTGTGTCTCACACGTCGCATGCTCACCATACACCAGCGGAAGGAGCATTTCAAGGATTTCAGGTGACCATACACATACATACATATCATTCACATACCTAGTTTGCCGCCACAGATAACTCCAAACACTGAAAACCGAAGCGCCGATATTATGTAAGGTTCTCAACGCGTTAACATTAAATTGGACTCCGAAACACAGATACCATGCCATACTCCGAAACACTGGTAATAATAATAATATTTTGACATTATTACACCAATTGAACTAGCCCCTTGGGAAGTTCATTTAAGACTTGTGTTAAGAGTAGTACCAGTCAACGTATTTTTTTTTTAATTCTTTATTAAGCCATTCGCCACTAAGGTTATATCGGCTGAAGTACAAACACTGATGCCACGGCGTTTGAACTTCTTGTTATTCCATCGCCATGGTTTCACCAACGCCGCCAGCCGCTACAACCGAAGAAAAACGAAATCGATGCTCCAATTCTTCTCTTCCTTGTTCTTCGGTTCGTTCCAGTTGAGGATCCAAATATAATCTCAAAGCAAACATATTTAGCCAATTTTGCATCACAACGGACTAAATATTCAGCCGAAAATAATTATTTGTATTTTCAACTTTCACTGAGCTGCTGACTTTGTTGACGCACCATAGACGACTGAACGTATGTTTAAGAAATAACAAAAAAATACACACTATAGTCTATTCGAGTTAAGTTAATAGTGACGTCATGATATACAAAAGTACACTGACCAATAAGACGTTAGATAATGAGAAAACAAGTCTCTTCGACCAATGGCGGACAACCGTTGTCACGTCTCATTGGTCAAATCGTGGGGACATGATGACGTCACTATTTTCTTAAAGCGAATATACTATAACTTACCCCTTACAGATACGACTGCCAGTACTGCGGCCAAAGGTTCTTCACTCGGTTCGCCCTAACCAATCATCTACCAATGCACACTGGTGAAAGGAACTTTCGGTGCAAGGTGTGTGAGAAAGCATACCCCCGGCTCAAGACACTGAAAGAGCACCTCAAGATACACAACAATGACAGGAGGTATGTATAGAATAGAATAGAAAAAAAATTGTTCACAAAACAGCACAGGTACAAAAACATTTACATTTATTACAATGGCAGCATTCCTCACTTTTTTATCCCGCTAGGGGCGCTAGTGAGAATGGAGACCTGTCAAGGGTCAATTTCTAATCAGTTTCTAATAATCTATTTGTTTATCAATAGTAATTATCAATATAAAAATGTCGGAACAATATGTATGTTTAATTTATTATTTATTTAAAAACAATTTAATAATACGTATGTTTAATTAAATTATTTAACAAATAGATGTTTGATTATATTATGAAAACAACCAGTTGGCATTTGATAGGTCTCCGTTGAGTACAGCGCCACTAATTTGGAACTAAAAAAATGTGGCCATTGACAAGATACTGCACTGTCACTGTGAAAGGGCCCAGGCTCAGCATATGTTGCAGGCCAAGCCCACAACGCCAATCCTCCGCCTGAGCCGAAGTATGTGCGAGTGTGTGTTGCACCCATAGAGTAATGAATAAGAGGTGTGGGCCTTACGCAATATTTGTATGGAAACTAGCGTGGCATTACGCGGGGTGAAATGAGGTACGCGGGTTGGGGGGAGATATTACAACCAATTAAAACACGCCATTTGGACTCCGCGCCGCGTAACAGGGACCGCTCCTTACGCCGGGTTCTCTTTATATTTGGTTCGTGGTTGCACCCCTTGATATGATAACGTAGATCGAATGAATGACTGAATGAACGATGTATAAACCACTCACTCTTCAGAAAAACGCCTTAAAACTTCACACTATTACTGATCTGATATTGAAGTACGATTGTGCTGAAACGCATGTGCGGCGAGTGTGTGTGCAGAGTCAGGAGACAGGAGTGAATAATGACATCGGTCGCTATAGTGCGTTCACGGAGTGAGTGCGCGCTCGTCTATTACTTCGCTGCCAGTGTGTATGTGCAGTGACAGGAGGTATATGCAGCCGCCGCTTATGCGAGCTGTTAGAGTGAGGATTTTAAAACACTTTTTAAAAAACACTTTTTTAATTTATTTAAGGCTAAATTTATTACATAATGAAAAAAATAGGATTAAAATATAATATGCTCTCTTTTGAGTGTGGATAAGGAATGAATCTTTTGTCGTGTGTGTGTTTGTTTTTATATTGTATGGTGTTATCGTCTGTAACAATGTATGAGGATGAATTCTGGGAAATGCTGGTGATAAGGAAGGATGGCGTAAGCCTCATCGCTCGCAGGGATAGGATATAATAGAGCGAAGCGTTTATTGCGTAAGCGATGCATGAGAAAGACAGAAGGCGTATGTATGTTATATTGTATGTCGGGTCCGACGTAATATCAGTGGTGTGCAGAGTAGATTGCTATAAGGAATATATCTATGTGAAGTGGAAGGGCGGCTTCGTAGGGCTTGGCTCAATAGGACATACGTATTCGTTTGACAGTCAGATAGACGCCATATTGAAAAAGGGTGACATTAGGAGTACCTATAACCGCCGAGTGTGTTTGAGGAGGTATAGAAGTTTACGTTAAGTTTAAGATTCTTTTTACGTCTCATTCTATATTATATCTCACTTTACAGGTACAGATGTCATATATGTGCTCAAGCGTTCGTTCAAAATTGCAGTTTAAAAGGTCATATGAAGAGTCAACATCCTGAATATAGTTAAGCTTATGATTAATAACTAACGGGACTTATCGCGTAAGTTTTTATATATAATAAAATTACCTTTATTAACACGACGTTTCGGCTACGTTGCAGCAGCCATGGTCACGGGCAGACTGTGTATAAGTCCCGTTAGTTATTAATCATGAGTATTAATCGCGAATCTCTTAAAACTATAATAGTTTAGCTTGTATTGTTAAGTCACTTTCACGACATAACCCCTGTCTTGTTAGCGGTTCGGGTGTCCATCTCTGTAATTGCAGAGGTAGTGTTATATGTAATAAAAATACATTTACGAAATGCGTCGAATACTACGCTAAGGGAAAACATCATGAGGAAACCTACCTGTTCCCCGAACAGGTAAGGGTAAGTGCTTGTAAATGGCGACATGGCTTACCACCTGTCACATTGATCACTGATTATCTGGCCAATACGTGGGTTCGAGGTGGCCATACAATTACGACATTCGCAATTGCGGAGATAGACACCTGAACCTCTGACTACCCCGCAAGGGTTAATGGTCGTGAACGCTTTTTGTTTTTTTTGTTCCTACGACATAACCCTTGCCTTGTCAGAGGTTCGGGTATCCATCTCCGCAATTGCGAAGGTAGTAACTCTATGGCCACCTTGAACCCACGTGTTGAGCAAGTCAGTACTTACTGTGACAGGTGGTAAGCCATGTCATTTACAAGTTCGAAATGAAGTTATATACAGTCGCAATAGAAATATCGATATATAAATATAGGTTTTTTAAACAACTTACCATCTTCAAAATGGTAAATCGAAACTGCATGAAATTTTGTCTTTGTGTTTTATTTGAAGTGATATAAAATACCTACTAACCTAACAAAACTATGATAATTTAACTAGTTTTTGTTAAATGTCGCCACTACCGCAGTGTCTTAAGACCAGGGTTTTTAATCAGTGCGTCCTACCTGTAATGACATACGGTGCCGAGACGTGGAACATGACGGTCGGGCTGGCTCACCGATTACATGTCGCTCAGCGAGCAATGGAACGTTCGATGCTGGGTATCTCGTTAAGGGACAGAGTCCGGAACGAGATTATACGGCAGAGAACCAATGTCGTAGACATTGTCTATCGATGTTGCAAGCTGAAGTGGCAGTGGGCCGGTCACGTCTGTCGCAGAACCGACGACCGTTGGAGCAAAGCGGTTCTCGAATGGCGACCGCGTCTCGGTAAACGTAGTGTAGGACGCCCCCCTGCCAGGTGGACTGATGACCTGAAAAAGGTCGCTGGTAGTGGTTGGCTGAGGGCCACGAGTGATCGTGTTTTGTGGCGTTACCTTGGGGAGGCCTACGTCCAGCAGTGGACTGTCATAGGCTGATTGATTGATTGATTGATTGTTAAATGTCACATGCGTCTATGTTGTATGATTGTGACGAATTGTATCATATTGTAAATAGTAATTATAAAGGATAGGGTTTAAAGGAACATCAGATAATACGGAAATGCACTCCTAAAGTACTGAATTGTACACCAAAACAATACAGTCCCAACCAAAACCTTACCTTTGCTGTGCGTTTAGCTATATTTTGGTGTACATTTCAGTATTTTTGATGTGCATTGAATCATTTACCTTTTATAAATATGTAATCATCATATGTAATCAATCCCTCTATAACTTGAATAAAATAATTAATTTATTGTTTTCGTCTCTTCGTTTTATTTTAACCCCTGTACATGATTCAAATAATTGAAAACAAGGACATTAATACATTATTCGCTACATTTAACATAGAATGCCATAATTACCATTTAGTCAGGGAAGTGATAATCTTTGTTTTATTATCGGATTTTATAAGTACAATTTATTGATATAAACGTGTTTAACACGTTTGAAGATCAGACCATGAAAAATAAAATATGTAAGCATATTAATTAAATGAACTAACAAATTTTCTATTGCTTGCTTCCAATACTTTTTATTAAATCTAATAGGTACTAATAAAAAAGAATATAAGAGTATAATAACATTGTAATTAAAAATAGCTAAAAGCAATAATTTAATACTTTTGTTAAGCGACAATTTAATTTATTTTGGTTATAATCGAAATACTTTTGTACGCCAGAAGAGGTAGCCCATGCTGAGACTAATTATAATATTTGTACACCCTATTTACGCATGTGTCACAAATAAAGTTCCTTTGTCTTTTTTGAGATAACTTTCTTAAATGTATTCACACTAGGTGAATACACGATGCACTGAGTATCTCACAAGGAGTAATAGTTGTGAAATATATGTGTTACATTTTCTTACATTAATATCAACTATATTACCTACACCTATTGAATTAGCCCCTTGGTAGGTTCAATTAAAACATGTGTTAAGGGTACTAGTCAACGTAAATTAAAAAAATATGGACTTATTATAGTTAGATGAATGAGTATATAGCATATATTCAACGATCAGAAGAAACGCGTTTAGTTAGTAGTTTTTTAATCTACCTCCACCGGGAATCGAACCCAGGACCTCGTGATTATACTTCAGGGGGTTAACCCTTCGTGTCACTGAGATCGTCTAAGTAATAAAATTATATGCCTTTACTCACTTAGTTTAATAAACTTATAACAAAGTATTAAACATAAATATTTTGTTAAGCATGCCATGACAACCTTTAGCCTTGATATTGGCTGAATGTAATGTATTATAAAAATAAAAAACAAAAAGCACAATGGCGTCGTTGCGGTGGCGTCTATGCCACTCAAAAGAAATATTTAATTTTTAAATAATCGTGATATTAAGGCTAAAGTGATGTGTTTCCTTAAGACTTTATAGTATAGATTAAATTGACTGTGAATATTGGACTAGAGGTGTTATTTTTATACTAGAAAATGGATGTGAAATTGTCTTCGGGATGGCGGCCAGGCAACAATGTCTGCCGCTGTTGTTTATCCGATGGATGTTATAAAGATATATCTACGGAATATTTCTGGATGGGGAAGCGGGAAGTATATTCCGATATGCTTTCCGAGACCTTCGACGTATCTGTGAGTATTTGGTATACCTATCTTTGCATTTATATCTTAGTTTTTATTTTCCCAAAAGAATGCGTAAGTTTTGTTTTTTCAATTAGAATCTTATTAGGAACATTTCTAATCATTGCTTCTCGGTTATTGTATATCAATAAGTTAAAAACCCATCATATAAGTGAAGTGAAGCCATCTTGGTGAATTAATCGATAATTCATCCTCAAGTTAAGATCAAGTGACGCGGTGTAATCAACGCGTTCAAGAAATAAATATAAATTTGTTTTATTTTTATTTATATACCTTTTTCGCTTACAAGTCCTTTAGGCATGCTCAGGAACGTAAAGGAATGTATCCTTTGGTCATGGTTTGTTTGTAACAATCAATAATATCGCAAAATTACATGTAAAATGCACTCCAAACTTGTTTAGAATATTTAATGTTTATTTACTATTTATATTATATTCTCCTGTAACTAGAACGTAACAAGAATACTAATTAACTGCCGTTCTTCCTGGCATGTCATAGGACTAAAGTACTAGGGGTTAATGGAATCGAACCATGGGCTAGCAACCTGTCACCAATGTTAAAAATATAATTGCAACCCCATTGAATGAATATTCATGAAAAAAGTGACCTAGGTGATATGTCTCTGAGGTTCTGCCCACCCAGGGATGTGAATGTATATTTATGTTTAGATTTTAGATGCTAAATTATATATTAAGACACACAATGCTGAATCTGGACCCTTTTACAACTGCAATACAGCGCACCTAACAATTACTGTTATCCATATATGTTTGAACCAATTTTTGTAAAGTGTGTTATATTGGAAAGACGTGGAGTGAAGTCAAGCGCGAAGCCCAAGACCGATCGAGATGGCAGAGCACTGTGGATGCCCTCTGCCCCATTTAGGGGACATAGAACCTTAATGAATGATGATGTATTCTATTGTTGCTATTGTGAATAAACATTTTTCTATTCTATTCTACAATAACACTATTCCCTTTCATTTTCACCAGATATCTTACTCGGACACTGGTGGTCCAACGTCACAGAGCCGTCTGATCTGCGAACCCTGCATTTCAAGGCTACGAGATGCATCGGAGTTCAAGAAACAAGTGAAAGAATGCGAGAGGGTCTTCATCAATCACCTGTGCAAAGGTGGCGTAGATAGCTTGGATAGTGTCGGTAAGTTGTGTTAACTATTTTAATTAATTCTTGGGAAGAACAGGGGCCCAAGTCAACTAAATTTTACAAAATGTAAGTTCAATGTCAGATCAGTAAGAGTGTGAAGTTTCTAGTGGATTAGCAAAAGTGACATATTTTACCATTTCTAAAGCAAAATTTGACTTTGCTTATATTGTAATAAAAATCTTTTGACTTTGACATAATATGTCAAAGTCAAAAGATTTTTATTGGGTTATATTATAACCTCCTCTTTTTTTGTTATAGAGAAAACGAAGAATGAAAAGGACATGATACCGAAACTGGAGGATGTGAAGCTAGAGTTTCCGGACAGCGATCATGATATGGACACCCACCACAATGATGACGATGATGATGATAGTACGTATATTATGTTATATATTGCAGTAAATGAATAATGTTATTGATTGTAATACTTGGGATTATCAAGAGATTTGTGGGCTATTGAAATAATGTAATACTTCAGTGGATTCTAACAGGGTTACGACTAGATATTGAGTGAGCTTCAAGATGGTAACTCTTATGAGATGGTTATGGTAAAGGCAGATATATCGCACCTTCGGGACCAAACTCGCACTTGTGCAACTTTTTACGAAAATGACTTAAGTATACAGAATTAACCGCGATAATCGACTTCGCGCGATAATATACACAGCAAAAAGTTTTAAAATCCTTTGAAAAATGGAGCGGTGAGGCGGGGGAGTATGTTATGTCATTACGCGTAATTGAAAGAGAATTTTAGAGTGAAAAATCGCTCTCCTGTAAAATTAGGTTTGTTGCATAAGTGCGAGTTTGGTCCCGAAGGTGCGATATTTAAATTCCTAAGTTAAAAAAAAATACAAACACATTCACGACCCTTGCGGAGTAGGTTTCCATCTCCGTGATCGCGTAGGTAGTAATTCTATGGACACCTTGAAACCACGTGTTGACCAGATAGTCAGTACTCAATGTGACAGGTGGTCAGCCATGTCGCCATGTACAAGCACAAACTATTATGAGGTAGGTTTCCTCACCGTATAATTCAATTAATAATTCCTTAGTTAACTCAGTAGTATCCAATTTAATTTCAATTCTGCCTACATTGTTAATGTAAGCTATTACTAGTTAATGTTTATACAAAATTTAACATAATAGCTCTGATAATACCTGTTAAGTACTGGCTAATTGGTGAAATATGGGCTAAAAACCAAAGACATAAAAGTGGTTACACCATCTTTGGAATACCGTGAAAGGTTTATCTGTTGTGTGGCTTATTTATGTATGTTGATACACAAAAAATATAACTTTTATTTCTCTTCGCAGTGGATGATGAACCGCTAGTGAATTTTGCAACGAAAACACCAAAAAAAGAGTCAATGGACCTCTTAGATTTATTAGACAATAGCAAAGCGTCCTCCTCAGAGGTACCGAAGAAACGTAAAGCAACGTTAACACTAAAAGACGGAGCAAAGAAAGTGAAAGCGGTACGGAGTAATAAGCTAGTATTGAAGAAGAAGACAGATAAAGTGAGCACGAAGAATAAGTTGGTACTCAACGCGGATACTAGCAAGAAAAAGAAAGGTAGGTTCTTTAAGTTGATAACAGGTTGGTTGAGTCTTATGGGTATTGGATGCAATAGAGGTTAAAAAAGTAGGGTTATATTACTTAGAATCTGTGTTTAATGATGTAGGGTTATATTTCGTAACATAAGTCTGTTTCTAAAAGGATAAAGACATGTGAATAAATTGTGTTGTCTATACATAATTTAATGACCTCCGTGGTGATTGGTTAAGCACCTGAACGCTTATTGTGAGGCTCCAGGTTCTACTAAGAACTATGCTATTCTTCTTTTTATTTGTATTTAATATACATTAACTAGTACCCTTAACAAAAGTCTTAAATGAATTTACCAAGGGGTTAGTTCCATTGGTCTAATAGTGTCCAAATATTATAATAGTCATCTATGTAATGTGTCTTTATAGACATACAAATGCAGATATGTTGTCTCTTTTGGATTGGATAGAATCTGGGAGTTATAATATCTGACAGGTTTAGAATTATTATCAGAATTGTGTTTAACATCTACAATTATTATGGTAAAATTTAGCATTGTTACCTTTATTAAACCGACATTTCAGCTACTATATATATAAATACATACACGATAAGTCCCATTAGTTATTAATCATAAGTATACATCGTGAATCTCTTAAAGCTATAATTGTTTGTGTTGTCTTCTAAACATCTTGATGGTTATAGTATAACTCAAAAAGCATTCTGATACCCAAATAACTCAGAACAACGTTTTTACTTCTGATGAATTGTTTGATTTGCTGCACTAATTTAGTAAATGTATGAATTGAATATCTTTAAATGTTCAAAATATATAAGAGAAAAATGGTTGTAAAAATTTCATTCCATCAATGGTCTTCATTGCCTGAATATGCATAAATTGGTGCCTTTATGATTTTCAATGTCATATTATGCCATGGTAACCTAGTGATGGCAGTAAGGTTGAGTTTATGTATGCTTGTTTTTATTTAATAAAGATTATATTATGTATTATTATAAAATGTTTGAATGCTAAATTTAATACCTGGTCTAAAGAAAACATTTGTTTTATTTATAAATCGTAACAGTTCATCAGAATCCCTAGATTAGTGTTTGTGGTTTAAGTTTGCATCAATATAAAGTTATTATGGGTTTATTGTGATTTTAACTGATTTTGTAATAGTATTTTTCTGTGATTATTGTGTTTTTGTGCAAGATTTAGGTACCTTGATATTCATCATATAGAAGCAAGGACATTTTCTCTATGGTTTGCTTTGATTAGTAAATGTACAAAATCATAAAAAGGATTTAAAAAAAAGAAAGTGTTTTTTAGGATGATTTTTCTGTTAAAACTTTTATACAAAGTCACTCAGACTTCACAAGCATTTATTTTAATATGATACATTCATACACATCACGCCTGATTCCCTGTAGAGAGGCAGAGATCACATATCCCCATTTGTCTCGATCCTGACTGACCACTTTCGCTTCATTTACACTATACATCTTCTCATACACACTCAACTGTTACACTCCTAACATTACCTTTTTCATTTCTTAATATGATGTGACTGTAATATGCCTTAGCCTAGAAGTTGGGGTTTCAATAATCTTTATGAATTAAAAAAGATGACTTACAAACCTTAATGAAACAGTTAAATATGAAATTTAATATTATTGAGTACATAATTAACATATTAAAGATACAAAAATTGAGAAATCTTGGGGAAGTACCATAGCGTTTAGTTCTATCATTACCTCTTATGTACTACTAGAATAAAACAGCTAGTTACATTCTAAGTAAGTACCAAATGATCATGTATTCTACATCAAAACTCGAACAGCTTTTGTAGCCTTCCAAACTAGTACTGGAATCAAGCTATGAATTGACTGGATGTGTAAGGTAAGGGAGTATTGATAAAACACTATGTATTCGCACTACATACATATGTAAATTGTTGATATTAGTGATTTTTAGATTGTACTGGGTATTTTAAATGATGGGGCAATGTTTACAATATTACGTTTGTATTATTTCAGATTATTTAATAATGTATATTTAATTACAGAGATGGGCATGCAAACTTGAGTAGAGATATACATAAATATCACAAGGGATAATAAGTGTGGTTGTTTACATATGTATTTACAGCGAAAACGTCGTTTTTGATATAAGAAAATCACAATAAATCCAATTAATAAAATAATTTTAATGTACCATATGTTAAATGTTATTTCTTAATTATGTATGCATCCTTAAACCACAATATTTAGTTTATAAGCGCCACAGACAATATAGAGAGATGGTTGTTTATGCCAATAGTTTGTGTACGAAAAAGCTATTGGCAATAAATTATCTAGTTATAAAGAAGTCTAGTTATAAAGAAAGTGGTGAAAGGTCATACCTTTAGTCCTATTTAACTGGGACCCAAGTCTACTAATGATTTTTGCAAAATAACAGTTTAATAACACTTCAGTAATAGTGTGTAGTTGTTCGTGAAATAGTAAAAGTGTCAAAAAGGAGACATTTGACACTTTTTCTGTCTACAATGGTGAAATTTGACACTTTTGCTAGTCCACTAACAACTTCACACTATTATTGAAGTGTTATTGAACTACAATTGTGATAAAACGCATTAGTTAGTGGACTTGGGCCTCAGGACAATAGTAACTCACTCAAATATTACCAGATTTATATATTGTCTAAAGGTATCCATGAAAATAGCTGCTTGATACATAATTTTATATAAAATAAATAAACGACTAACTAGTGTATGAAGCAACTATTTTCTAGTTTTAACTAGTATTAGCTGTAATACGTAAGAGTAACTCATTATTACATCTGTATTTAATGTAGTTTTGAGTTGAATACTATCTTAATTATGAATTAAGCTCTAACCTATATACTTACCTATTATTCTCTAAATTATTCGTATGAATATTCTATAAAGTAATATACCGTTGGAACTACGACAATATAAGTTAAAACAATGTTTTAGTTACTTTCGTTTTTTATGACGTACCGCGGTATAGGGTGTACATTTTTTTTTAATATTACGTAAGTTTCCCTCAGTCAATCTAAAGTATTGGGACTTTAAGTAGCTTATAATAAAAAGGTCGTATGTTTTGATGAGTCTCATTAGGTAAAACAGTTTCGTAATCGTGATCGCAGGGATTTCGCGAACAAACGTCGTTACTTTGAGTTAGAGTGATACTAAATCAGCATGACTAGTTTTAAATGAAATCAGTGAATCTAGCGAGGCTGTAATCTAAGAAAGCAGGTCATAACTTTTTGTATACCGTAACATGTGCCAAAATTTAACCTTTTCTACTACAGGAAGTATGTGTTAAATAAGTATGTCACGATTCATTTTCTACGAAAACTTGGATCTTCCCTGAATAGGATAAGGCTTATGTGGAACTAGAATTCATAAACCTCTACATACACGTTCGGTGACTAGAATATACCTGTGTCCCTTACGTAACCTTCAGGTAAATGACGCCTACCTGAACCTATTCTATAATATGTCAAGTCATTGTAGCATGAACATTAATGCTACTAACTGTACTTTAATATATCTATTATTAGGTAATTGATTTCGGAAATTTCATGGTGTAATGGAAATACAAACTACAACAACGCGCTGTAGCGAATAGAAGAACGTGCATATTATCTGTCTTTGTCGATCTATAATAAAGTGTAACATAACTCTCCACTCGAAAATTTATTGAAAATATACTCGTAACATGTATGATGAATTCTTTACACATAAATTCTCCAAGCTTTATTTCTCTCGCTCCTGAACGTTTATAAAAAGTCATAAACGAACGTATTTAAATACTATTTTTAGTGTGCCTTTAAATATAACGAGTGAGCTTTCAAATGGAAAACTTGTCACTGAAGCAGCAAATTTTCTCTTGTTATAGGCGATAATTCAGCAAGAGTAATACAGACGAGGCAAAACGCAGAGTCCATTATGCAGTTCACGACAGCTAGGCCCTTTCGCGTTAACGATAGATTCATAGTTTGCGTGTACTGTCAGAGTCGGTATGAGGACGGCGATTCCTTCCGACAACACTTTGTAGACAAGCCCAGCTTCAGACCCGCTTTAGCATATAAACAACTAGGCAACGAGTTCCTAAAAGCCGATATAACGGACTTAGAATGCCTGATATGTCAGTCCAAGTTTGAGCAAATAGATGCAATAGCTACGCATTTAAAAGATGTCCATGGAAAAAGTGTAAATCTAGATCATCCGTTAGGTGTAATGCCGTATAAGTTGAACAATGCGTATACTTGTGCGGTGTGCGAAGAAAAACTCGCCTCGTTAATCCATTTGAACAGACATACGATTAAGCATTTTCTGCAATACGTGTGCGAGATTTGTGCTCAAGGTTATGCGGCTGTGACAGGATTGACTAAGCATATGAGATATAGACACGAAAACGGTCAAGTTGCCTGTAGAAGTTGCAATAGCACCTTTCCCAGTATACAAGAGAAGCAAAAACACCAAAGAACACATAAAAAATGCTTCCAATACTTCTGTAAAGTTTGTTTCGAGAAGTTTCCCAGTCATAGAGTCAAGAAAAAGCATACAGAAACAGCCCACGGTGTTGATAAAACTGTTAAGGGGTGCCATGAGTGTGGTTTAACGTTTGAAGAGCCGACGCAGTACTACCAGCATTTTAAAGCCTATCATTCTAAGGAGGCTCATGTATGTGATAGATGTGATGCCAAATTTCATTGCGAATGGCGTTTGAAGCGACATGTTAAACGACATCATTGATGAGAAGTAAAAAGGGTTGTGTTAAGGTCTGGTTGAAGTTTTACGGTGAAGCGGAATTAAGTTTCGACTTCTGTAAATATGGAGTAACGTGTGAGAATACAAAAACAGTAAAAGTTTGTAGTAGATTTTTACAAAATGATGTGTAAAATAGCCATTTGATAGTCTACTATATGAATGTGTTGATTATAAGTCTGTGATGTTAGAGAACGTTTCACATTTTCAACAGTTCTTTTGTAATATTATCTTGTCCTGAATATTACGGGCTTATTTTACGTTGCAATAAATAAATACTTAAACTGGCATTAGTCTTAATTATTAATAAGACTTTCTATAACCTAAGCCCACCCCTTCAGCCGAAAGGATATTTAGGGCTAACTGAAATATGCTTATAATATGATTCCCCTTGTTGATAACAAACCAAAATGAAGAAACTAAACTATAATTATGCGTTTTTAGGGTCGTGGATGAACAAGTCCAAGCGAAACGCGCGGTTGATGTTGAAGAATACAACAGCGTACCCCTTTAAAGTCGTCGAAGGAAAGACTATTAGGTGCTTTTTCTGCGAAACGACCTTTGAGGTACCAGACGTATTCCGTACTCACATGGAGGTCAACCATGCGAAAGCTGACTGGTCTAAAGCCGTTGGCAGAATAAACGTAGCCGTGAGGGTAGACGTAACAAATCTTAGGTGTCGACACTGTCAAATGCCCTTTGCAGATCTAGAAAGTGTGGCCACACATCTTGTTGAACACGAAATTGAAGTTAGTGACACAACTCACCTCGGTCTAGCGGCTTTGAAACTCGAATTGGATAAATTCGAATGCATTAACTGTCAAAAGTCTTTTCCATGGCTGTATCCGCTGTACAGACATGTCAGTAAGCACGTGTTGAGTGAAGTGTGTGATGTGTGCGGCATGCATTTTAGTGACAAAAGAATGTTGGGCAGACATCTTGTTTCTCATAATAATCCTCTATTGACTCAAACTTGTAAGTCGTGTAATCAAACGTTTGGGTCAGTGGAAGAGAAGAAGCAACATATGAGGGATAATAAGGTCTGCTTGCCGATTAAGTGTACGGAATGTGATGAAAGGTTTATCACTTGGGATTTTCGTGAAATGCACATGGTCGAGGTTCACGGGAAGGAGAAAAAGATGTATCCCTGTCTCACTTGCATGCTAGAGTTTAAGTCGCGGACGTTGTTGTACTTTCACACGAAAAAGGTTCATACTAAAGAGTGTCAATGCCAGTTTTGTGGTGTCAGCTTTAGTAATAAAAGGGATTTGAGCTCCCACGTAACGAGTAAACATACGGGAGAACGACAACACGAGTGTAAAGTTTGTGGCAAAATGTTCCTTAGAAACGACCATCTTAAAGCACATTCTGTCGTGCACGATGACAGCAAAAAGGTCGGCTGCTCGGGATGCGGGAAACTTTTTGTCAGCAAATGGAAGCTGAGTTACCATGTGAAAAAACATCATCCTAATCTAAGCGAAATGTAAATAAATATAAATCAATGTTGCCATTATTATTGTATAGAAGTTATGTTTGTAATCAATTTGACGTGTGACCTGTGTTGTAAAGTTTAAATATACACGGTTATGACGAACGCTGTATCATTGCATCATTTAAAAATAACTAACCACTCAAATTACAACTAAATTAAAAAACAGTAGGGACGATTTCTTAGCAAATATGCTTTATCATTGCTATCTCAAAACCATACTCATTTCTCCTACTATAAATCTAACTACCTATTCAAAGAGATCCACCCTAAATAACCTTTAGCAACAGAAAGACATAAAAGTGACACCGCTTATTTCTTTCTGTTCTAGAAGAGGGAGACGCGCGGCGTAACGCGGGCCTCTTAATACAGTACGCCACCGCGTACCCCTTCCGTTTGCCGGATTTGCGTATGCTATGCGTGTACTGCGACACAGATTTCGGTCAGCCCCAGGCATACAGGCAACACATGGAGTCCGAACACGCCACTTTTAACCTCTCCACGGCGTTCGCCCACTGTTCTACCACTTGCTACCTTAAAGTAGACATCACGGACCTCAAGTGTAGACTGTGCACGATATCCATGGATAAAATAGAGAACATGGCCCAGCATTTACACGATAACCACGATATACCGCTCAATCTAAACACGGAGTTAGGTATACAACCGTTTAAGCTGGAGAATGATAAGTTGGAGTGCTACTTTTGCAAGAAAAAGTACGCGAGTATAAGACCCCTAAGCAGACATTTGTCGACACATTATCAGAAGTACTTTTGTGAGCAGTGTGGCAAGTCGTACATTTCGAAGACGTCTCTCAAAGCCCACATGACGTACGGGCATAAACTGAACGGACATATTTGCAGGAAATGCAAAAAGGTCCTCTCGACCATACAGGATTATAGGAAACATTTGGAGGAGAGCAAAAACTGCTGGGCTTACTGCTGCCAAGTGTGTGGTGAAAGGATCAGAACCTGGACCCTGAAGCAGAAGCATCTGGTGACAGTACACGGAAGACCAGAGCACGTGTACCGTTGTCCAGAATGTTCGGAGGTCTTCTCCGCACCCAAATACTTGAGGCTCCATTTCAAGTTCTCGCACACGAATGACGCGTTCCTCTGCTCCTATTGCGGACAGAAGTTTGATACGAAGAAGTATTTGGATGAGCATCTTCCTCTCCATACGTTGGAGAAGACCCATATATGCACGGTTTGCTCCAAGGCCTTTCCCAGGAAGAAGAATCTGGAACAGCATATGTGGATGCATAGGGAGGATAAGAGGTTTGAGTGTGTTCCCTGTAATAAGAAGTTTAATCAGCGTATCAGCTGGCGGACCCATATGAAAGCACATCATCCCGAGTTGGGTGTTACGTAGTTCATAGGATAGGTTTGTTGAATGGCTGCCTGTTCCGAGGGTAATGTAAATAGGATATCGACTTTATATCATGGCATTTAGATAGCAGATTTTCAAGTAAAAAGTGGCTGTGGGGTCACAAATAGATGGAAGTCGAACGTCTAAAAATATGTGTATGTTACATTATCATTTATGTAATGAACGTCATTTAATGTTCGATAAAATCTGTCAGCAATATCTTCTCAACCTAACAAATGTGTAGTAATTCAGGACTATAAGAATATGTATGTAAATGTAAAGGTCATGATAGCGTTGATATAGTATATTTGTGTCATCCATTACAGTCAGTTTGTTATGCAACATTAAATAACAAAAAAGTATGTGATGTGTGTAAATGAATTTGTTTATATAGTTACAGTATTTAAGGGTTACTAGATTTGTGGTGTGAATATTGTTGTACAGTAAAGCCTCGTTAATCTAGATTCATTTAGAATTTCATAATTAATTCTAAACAGTTACATGAAAATAAAATTGATATGTAGGTCAGAGAAATATCCTATCAACTTCTGCGCTACAGTACTACCTTCAAACTTTTAGTGGTGGAGTGAGTCCTATAGGCTAAATAGTCACTCAAACTCCCCAATTCCCTATATAGTTTGTATGCAATATGACAGGAGGCAAGATTCGTGTATACTTTGTATGCAATTTGACAGGAGGCAAACTTCGTATTAAAGTTGTTGATTCTAGATTGGCGGGGCCATAATGCGGTGCTCAGATTCTTGTGAAATAATGTAATAACTTGTTATGTAGTATTATTTAGTTGGATCCTGATAATAGATGAATATATAGCTTTATACGACAACTCTGTTTTTCATTGTCCATACAACCATCATACCAAACAGATAAAAAATTACTTGACGACAAAAGAAACTAATTCCCCTGGTATTACCAAAGCAACTGACAACTTTCGATCTCCAAACCACTATAACATAAAGAAAAAAACTAAACTAGATAATATAAACGCTAACATGAGCAGAAAAATTGACGAGGCAATTTCTCTTTGTTCTAGCATCGAAAGAAGAGCGTGCAATAAACACGCCGCGACTGAACGCCGAACTGGTTGTCCAGTATACCACGGTACACCCTTACCGGTACACCGAAGACACTTTTGAATGCGTATATTGCTTCGATTCATTCGAAAGTCTCGCTAAATTGCGAGAACATTCCGATTCAGAACATGTTGAACCGTCAGTCGAGTCCGCTTTCGCTAATGTCTTAAACACGTCGTGTTTGAGGGTAGATTGTACGAATTTGCGCTGCAGAGTCTGTCATCACAAGTTTGAGGGGTACAATTCAATGCTAGAACATTTGAAAGCGATTCATAATATACTTGTGGATTTAGAAGCGGGTGTAGCTTTGATACCGAGCAAAATGAACGGGGATAAACTCTTTTGTGGCATTTGTGATATGAGTATGCCGGGTTTTATACAACTGAGCCATCATATTTCGTCTCATTATCGTTGTTTTATGTGCGAGACCTGTGGAAAATGGTTCCTTTCATCATCAGGACTCCAATTCCACATATTACATTGCCATGAGGAGAAATATCGGTGTGTTGGCTGCAAAAAGACATTTGAAACGCTGTTGGAGAAAAACAACCATTTGCACTCGTCTAAAGAGTGCTGGCAACATAGGTGTCGGATTTGCAAAGAGAAATTTCGAAATTGGTACCTCAAAAGGACACATTTAGTCCAAGAACATAACAAACCTCCTAAAGAATACCCCTGTACGCAGTGCGATAAAGTATTTCCAACCCAAATCACGTATCATAGGCATTTTAAACTAGAACACAGTGCGGAGAACTTTATCTGTACGTATTGTGGTCGTAAATTCCATTCGAAGTTCAGATTAGATGACCACGTCGTTAGTCACACGAAAGAAAAGAAGTATTCGTGTCCCAAATGCAATAAGATGTATCCAAGGATGCGTGCTTTGAAGAGGCACATGATAGCTAATAAGCATGAATAGTTAATTAATATATTTCTTATAAAAAGTACTTGTATTTTATTCATAATTAACTAAGTAACGGGACTTATCACGTAAGTTTTTTTTTTATAATAAAGTTACCTTTATTTTTAAACCCGACGTTTCGGTAGTTTCGGCTACGTTGCAGTAGCCTTGATCACGGGCAGAACTGACGTTTCATATTTCTTCGTCTACACCGCAGCGCCCTGTCAGATTCTTCTCTGTCTGTGTTGTGTCTGTTGTATTTTATTGCTTATCTAACTTGCGATTTTTACCTGTCGACACGTACCCTTAAGATCCATACCGTGCCGTAAATTTTATGTTATAAACGTTAAGTCCACTGTGATGCTATGTAGATAAGAGGTTCACTCGAGACCTTAGATGTAAATACCCTAATCCCGTAGCATGCCAAGCGGTCAAGTGAATGACGCAGTCGTTTCTCTTTGTTTTAGACTTCGCGAAAGTCAACGCAGAGCTGATTCTGAAATACACGACAGCATATCCCTTCCGACTGCCCTGCGAAAAAATGATATGCGTCTACTGCTTGGCAGAGTTTGAAAACTCGGAGGAGTTCAGAGCTCACGTGGCGGTCGACCACGTGACCTTCAACGTGGACACCGCCATGTACCACATGAAGGGAGAGGACTACGGGAAAGTAGACGTGACTGACCTCAAATGCAGACTCTGTTGTACAAAGTTCGATAAATTAGACCCTATAGTAGAACATCTAGTTAAGGAACACGATATACAACTGCACACGGATGCAGAGTTAGGTCTGAAACCGTACAATTTCGTGAACAATCTATTCCGGTGCGGTATCTGCGATTCCGTTCAGGCAGGTGTGAGGCAGTTGGGACGACATTTGGCGACTCATTTCCATAAATTCACCTGTGACGTGTGTGGCAAATCCTACATGACTAGTACGTCGTTGTATAAGCATCACGTCAGGGCACACGTCAAGACTTACCCGTGCTCGAGGTGTTCCCAAAGCTTCCCCACGAACGATGCGAGAAAGGAACACGTTCTGAACACTAAGAAGTGCTGGCACCATCGATGTGAGTTCTGTCCGGAAACGTTTCTATCGTGGAAAGTTAAACAGAAGCATTTAGTAGACTTCCATGCGCAGCCCCCTCGCGTTTACAACTGTAGACAGTGTTCAGAGACTTTTCCCTCCGCGTACAAGTACAGAGTCCACTTCATCATCACTCATAGTGATAATTGCTTCGTCTGTGTGTATTGTAACCTCAAATTTCATTCAGCTAGGGCCAGAGATGACCATGTGGTCTCCCATACGAAGGAGAAGAAGTATACCTGTGATATTTGCTCCAAATCCTTTCCGAGGAAGAAAAATCTTGTACAACACACCTGGACGCATAAGGAGTTTAAAAAGTTTGATTGTGGACTGTGTGATAAGCAGTTTAATACAGGATCTAGGTACAGAGCGCATATGAAGACACATTGTGTACCGCTTAAATTGCAGAACGGTTAAATTGATACTATTATTACAGCCCGTGTGTGTTTACCAATAGGGCAATGTCGTTTGAGGCAACGTCATCGATGATACAGGCTGGTAGAAGAACGCGGCATGTTATTAGAAATAGGCCTGTTGTTGTTGTAGCCATCCTATGGAACTATATCCGACGAGGATCTATGGAAGCGATGCCACCAAGTCCCAATCAAGCGTGAAATCGCTCAGCGTAAGTGGAAGTGGATAAGGCACACACTCCGAAGACCGGAGGACAACATCGCCAGGGCAGCATTCCCATGGAGAAATAGGCCTAATAATACTTTATTCCTTAGTCGATTTTTAACGAAATCGCGACGTCGATAAGAGCAGAAAACACCAGTAAGAGGTGGTCTATGTTATGCGGGGCAATACAAGGATATCCAAATTAAAAATGACTTTCAATGTTATTGTGATAAATGGTAAATGTGTTAGTACATTAGTAGTAAAAATC
The DNA here is from genome assembly GCA_030578115.1 of Leucoptera coffeella. Lineage (NCBI taxonomy): Eukaryota > Metazoa > Arthropoda > Insecta > Lepidoptera > Lyonetiidae > Leucoptera > Leucoptera coffeella. The sequence goes on along the minus strand of JAMBLF010000979.1, from coordinate 21,354 downwards.
ATAATTCTTGGATAAGTGAACAGTAATAAATTAGTTTACTTTTCTCATGCCATAATATATAATAAGTGTAGGATTTTCTATATAATATATCAATATTAATTTGGTTTTATTAATAAAAGACTCTAGGAGGATTGTACAGCTATCAGAAAGTCAAATTAGTGAGGCATTCAAAACAATAGCATTTGCTAAGACATTTTATATTTATTTCATGTAAATATCAATAGGAGTAGTCAATAAATAAATGTTTTGTTTTAAAAAGTTTGGTTTATTTTTGTTACATTCCAATCTATACATAGGATAATTAAATACATTTATTTAAGGTATTATAAATAATGACACAATATAGAGTATCTGCCTATATCTTGTCTAGAAGTGACGGTTTTTTTTTTCTCTTTTTTAGGACCATCAAAAAAGGAAAAGGACAGTCAACCTAAAATAGTATATAGCGCAGAAGATTCTATGAAACAAAACCAAAAAGCTTTCAAATACAACGCTAGGCTCATTTTAAAGTACTCCACAGCCGCCCCCTTTCGATCGCGTCACAATGACATTCGCTGCGTCTTCTGCTGTGATGTTTTGACATCTTTGACAGAACTCAGACGTCATGTAAAAACTAACCATCCAGATGGCAATATTAATCTGGCTTTCTATCCATTGTACAAATATCTTAAAGTCGATATAACCGAACTCAAATGTAAACTATGTTACGTAGAAATTAAAGATATAGATACTCTAATGCGTCATATTAGCACAGAACATGATGTTAAAGTTAATTTCGAAGTCCCTTTCGGTGCGTTTCCCTATAAAGAGAATGAACGAGGTGAATTCTTATGCGTTTACTGCGATAAACAATTTCATAAGTTGACAAGTTTCAACTGGCACATTGACGATCACTTCAAGTCTTGTAAGTGCAGTAAATGTGACACGTATTTCGTGACAGAAGCTGCGTTGAGAAGCCATAACAGAGCGGTTAATTGCCATAAGATTGACTACAGGAATCGTGACGCTAACGCGGCAGTTAAGTACAGGAGTAACGCGTCTATTATACTCAAGTGTACCACAGCGTATCCGTTCAGGATTTCGCAGAAGAACTTTAACTGCATCTTTTGTAGGGTTCAATCTATAGATCCGTGTGGGTTTCGTCAGCATATGACGTCTAGGCATCCTAACTATGATGTTAAAAAGGCGTTTTACAAAAGACTAGGCAAGGATTTCCTCAAAATCGATATTACGAATATACAATGCAAGATTTGTTACACAAGGCATCCACAGTTTGATGAAATTGTCACTCATTTGATAAAAGAACATAATCAAGATATCAAAACTGAGTTTCAGTTAGGAGTTATACCGTTTAGATTAGAGGATGGGTCGAAGTGGAAATGCGTTTTGTGTTCCAATGAGTTCTCGAGTTTCGAAATTCTAAATAAACATACGGATGAGCATTACCAAAACTTCGTCTGTCATACGTGTGGGCAAGGGTTTGTTACTGAATCAGCTTTAGTAGCCCACAACAAAATACCTCACGAACACAGATTTAAATGCAATAGATGCAAAGCGTCTTTCCCAACGACAAGCGAAAGAGCGTCGCATATGAAATCCAGCCATCCAGACAAACGCTACACCTGTGCCTATTGTAAAGATAAACCCAGATTCGCTACCTGGCTTAGTCGTAAAATACATCTTACGGAATTCCATAACTATACCCCTGGTCCCGGTTCTTATGAATGCACGACGTGCCAACAAACGTTTAAAACAAGGTCGGCTAAGTACAACCATATTAAAAGGACACATAGGTGCGATAAAGATGTTAAGTATCACTGTAGCTCGTGTGAGAAGGTTTTTCTGTCTAAAGCTATGTTAGAAAGTCATACAGAGAAAAATCATTTGTAGTAGCATAGCATAAGCTTTACGTCTTGTGTATGAAAACTCTTTTTTATTGTGGCGTGGTAATCAGAGGCTTGAGCGTTGGGTGATTTGTCTAGTGAAACGCGGTCTTTGAGTGGTTCGTACCTTACAGTTGTAGAAGAGTCATAAACTAGAAAAGGATCAGTAATGCTCTAATGATAAGGCTTGAGATGAAACAATATAATAATAGCTCATAAAAATGTTTAGAAGTTACGTAGACATAAAAGCGATTCACAATCCTTAGGGATTAAATATTAAAATTCATAAGAACAAAAAATTCGTCATGTTTTATTTGATACCTCATACCGGCTTTTTAATTTGAACCCTAGTGTAACTTAAATTGCTAACAACCAAGGACTGACACAGACACTTTTCTATTTTTAGGCATCGCGGTCAAACTTCTGAAATTAAAACGGTCAGATCAGGAAGTTGATTCGTCTCTCGAAATACCCAAGCCCGAGCCTAAAGGAGAGTATCAGAGGACCCTCAAAACCGAAGCGAGGGTCACCTCTGCAAAGACAAAAGAGAACGCTACAGCCATATTGCGATGCTGGTCCCTCTGCCCCTTTAGGTGGAAAAAGAATAGGTTCTGCTGTTCCTACTGCGATGACAACTTTACCGATTGCGCCTCCCTCAGAAACCACGTCTCGACTTGTGCAGAAACCCACTCGGTCAACGATCTCTTTAGGAAGTTCAAAGAAATAAGACCAGTTAATATAGACGTGGCGCAGGCTAAATGCAACACGTGTGGGGAACCGTTCTCGAACGTGACTAATATGAGGAGTCATGTAGTACAGCATGGCTACGATTTCTACACGGATGCCCCAGATGGTGTGCTACCGGTTCTTCTTAATAAGGAGAGCTGGGAATGCGTTATTTGCCAAGAGAAGTTCAATAATTTCCTCAAACTGTACGAGCATATGAACATACATTACCAGCACTTCATCTGCTCGACTTGTGGCAAAGGTTACATGTCTATACAGAGGTTGCGTAAACATTCAGAGGTTCACATCAGTGGGAAGTTTCCCTGTAATGAGTGTGATAAAGTCTTTGATATGCGTGTTGCCAGGGATTATCACAAGGCTCAAATGCACGCGAAAGCCCCGCGTTATGAATGCCCTGTGTGCAAAATAAGGTTTACTACGTACTACCATAGAATGAGTCATCTCAGTGAGGCTCATAAAGAAAAGGCGGTCACCTATAAATGCCAACATTGTGACTTAGTTTTTAAGACCAGCAGCAAAAGAGCGGCCCATGCGAGATCAGTGCATTTTCCTAATAAGTTGATAAGTAAATGTAGTGTCTGCGATTGGCAGTTCAATACCCCGTATGACCTCAAAAAGCATATGGTCAAACACACAGGGGAACGGTCCTTTCATTGCAGCTTTTGTGGGAAATCGTTTCTTAGGAATAAAGCGCTTAAAGTACACTTGCGGACGCACGAAGATCATAAGTGTAGATGCTGTGGTGTCAATTTCAAACATAAAACGTTGCTATACGCGCATATTAGGACCAACCACCCGGAGTTTCCTAATATTTCTATGCTTGAAGTCAGTTAGGATATTGTAAACAACAGCTAAAGATTTAAACGTTTTGTCAGTATTCGTGCCTCCGAAACAAAAGTTGTAAAAGTGCAATTACATAACCAGTGTCAGTAGAATCTTGCCTTGAAATCTCAATTTTCTTATAACCTCAAAATACTCATAGATATACATATCGACACCTAACGGCGCACTTGGCGTAAACGACATTTTTCACGAAAATGAGTTAAATATACAGTTCGATTCATTTTTTTTTCTGCGTCCATAGGTGTTGGTTTCATGGCGAAATAACGACCTTGTTAGCGTCTAGGCGGTAAAATATATTGGTTACTTTTGCTTTTCACGACTTTAAACCTCTCTCCTGTAAAGTTTGCTAAATAAATAGCGTTTAGGACAAGTGAGCCGTTAGGTGTCGCTATAAAGTTTTACAATTCGATACGCTTCTACTTTCGTAGTATTTTTAGTGTTAATTTTGTTTTAGGTCCCGCCCCAGCGGAAGGGAGGCGGGTTAGGAAGTTGAAAGAAATAGTGTCTATTAGGCAATTGCAAAGGCGAAGGAGGCAAAACAATGAGTTACCAGAGGAGTCAGAGAGACGTATAGAGAAAACTATGATGAGGAGGAACGCGTTGACGATCTTAGAGACGTCTTCAGCGTGGCCGTTTAGGTGGTTCCGTAACGCGTTTTTCTGTTGCTATTGTGACATGAAGTTTCTAGATCCGAAAGCACTTAAAACTCATTTTCTATCTAAACATATAGAGGATAAGCCTACAAAAGCGGTCTTTCAGAAACTTAAAGAGAATAATATGCTCAAAATTGAGATTGCTAATCTTAAATGCAGGCTGTGTGAGTTAAACCTCGATGGCTTATCCAAACTTAAAACTCACATAACAGATCATGGGAAGGAGTTGAATTCAGACTATTCAGACGGAGTACTCCCCTTTGTTTTTGACGAAACGGTCTACAAGTGTCAGTTGTGTCCGTACAAGGATACAAGATTTCCTAAATTAAACACTCACATGAACTGCCACTATCCGAAATACATCTGCGATCATTGTGGCAAAAGCCTAAGTTCCAAATCGAGGTTTCGATGCCACGTCCAAAGCCATGAAACTGGAAAGTTTGCTTGTACACATTGTGGAGAGGTGCTGTTGACGCGGGCGGCGCGACACTCTCATTACATTAAAGTGCACAAAAAGGGGCTTAGGTATGTGTGTCCACATTGTCCGGAGTATTTCGCTAGCTACAACGCGAGGGAAAAGCATTTAGGGGAGTTCCATGCTGGAAAGGAACAGCAATATTTTTGCAGTCTCTGTCAACAGTCGTTTCAGACTATATCTCTAAGGACAGCACACTATAAAAAGGTTCATGATTCTGTTGAATTTGCTGATGTGCCAGTAGCTTTGCATTTAGAGCGGTCATGACTGTTGTACAGCATTGTCCTGGTTCTGATTCCTATATTTCGCCTTATTGTTGCCTCCGAATACTCGTTCGCTGATTATAAGTACATGTTTTGCTAATTGAAGCATAGGGAACGATGTCCATTCAACTTTGATAGTGTAGTGTTACTAAATAGATTATTAAGTATAAGCGATTAAGTTGTATTACAAATGTAGTTTATTATGAAATCTGTAAATATACTCAACTGATAATTTGAAGTTGAAGCTTTTATCTCGAAATGATTCCAATAAATAATTAAGAGAGAATGCCTTTTTGTTTCAATTATAATATAATTAATGACAACCTGATATTTACTTACATTAATAGAAAGAAATATTGATACCGACACGTAAAGAAACGAAAAAGATATCGGATGTCATTGAACCAATCAATATTAAGCATTTTTCCTGAACTCCCGAAGGAAATATGGATAAATTTTTAAATTTTAAGTACACAAAGCCGCATGGGTCAGGAATAATAGCGGTTTTTTCTGTTTTAGGGCAAACGTCGGTCTTGGTTTGGAAAAAGATAACCCCGTCCGATGAAAGGGATAACGCGGCGACATTGATTAACAATTCAAACGCCTGCCCGTTTCGTTGGAAAATGGGGGCGTTTCTATGCGCTTACTGCAACCAAACGTTCGCGGACTTTCACGGCGTAAGGGAGCATACAGACGGTCACAGTGAAAGCGAAAAGTGCGTCAAATTCACCTTTAGAAATGACGTAAAGATTGATATAACTGACTTGAAATGCAAGCATTGTTCGTTCCCCACCCCTAACGTGACGGATCTCAAAAACCATCTAGTCAAAACGCATAATCTATGGTTCAATGACCGCGGGTTAGGCGTCACTCCCTTCCGACTTAACGGGCACTCTTATATCTGCGCCTATTGCGAGGAAACGTTCCATAAGTTCTTCATTCTCAATCGGCATATGAATAACCATGATCCTATAGATGTCTGCTTCCATTGCGGGAAGCATTTTAAAAGCTCTTCCCGTCTAAAAGCGCATTTGAAGACACATGAAAAGGGAAAGGAGGTGATAATGAAATGCCCTAGATGCTTCGTCCAATTCGCAACCAAAGAAGAGAAGGACAAACACGAATGCAACAAGCAAGTGATCAGGCGATACAAATGTCATTACTGCGATATACAATTCTCAACTTACGAACAACGGTGCTCACATTTGGTCTCGGAACACAATCATAAGTTAGAGTACACGTGTAACTATTGTGACGCTGTGTTCCTGACGTGTAATCGCAGGACGAGACACGTGAATCACGTTCACATTAAGAATAAGGTTCACAAATGTGATCAATGTCCCATGGCGTTCGTTACACCAGGAGAGCTGAAGATGCACCAAGTTAAACACAATCCGGAGAAGATGTACACGTGTTTTGTGTGTAACAAGTCGTATGCGCGTAGGAAAACGTTAGTGGAACATATGAGGATTCATAATAATGATAGGAGGTTCGTCTGTCAGGTCTGCAATAGTGCGTTTGTGCAGAAATGCAGTTTGCAAGGACATATGAGAACGCATCATCCGAATGAGTATCATGAGGCGAAGTAGACAGGTCTAGAAGTAGTAAGACTTCGTTTTGCAATAAAACGGGAAACTATAATCTTTTTGAGAGACTTGCGGTTTTTATTAATTTTACAAGAAAACGGGACTTATCGCGTATCACTACATAGTATAAAACAAAATTTTGATGAGGTTTTTTTTAATAAATAGAGTGATTGAAGAGGAAGGTTTATATGTATAATAACATCCATTAAATAGTGGAGTAGGCTATATATTTTATATCTACCCGTGCAAAGCCGGAGCGGGTCACTAGTATTTTATAAACAAAGTATTACCTTTGTCACCCTATGGTCATTGCAACGGCCATTGTCCCGGTTCAACTGGGTGTTTTTGTTCATAAAATATACGTTTTGAGTTCCCTTTTTTTGTAAAACGAATAAAAATCGCAAGTCTCTCAAAAATATTGTAAGACTGCTAAAATATTCAAAGATGTTTCCATACTAGAGGATGGCAGATGAGATCATACGAGTAAAGACCGTTACAATTATACTCGTAATATAAATTTACGAAGCTTTCAGGCTGGCGTGTCTCCCAAATATTCCAATTTGTACAAGATAACCGCCGTGTTCGTCATTGTATTTCTTGAGAAGAATGAGTGTTTGAGAAATTGTGAGCAATATTGCATCGTAACGTCACGTTTATGCCAAATATTATTAATTAATACGTCTTGAGTGTATCCTTTGACATGATTTCAGTATTCTCTCTATCCTATAAAACCCTAGTTAATCTTAGCGTAAAGAAAATTAAGTAATGTAAAAATTATGTTATAAATATATCTAGCAGGAATTTATTTTACAAAGGCTTTTATTTTCTTCAGAACCTAATCATTATGCTTTCTTATGACTGAGTCAATGGTTTGATAAACTATCATATCGTCAATATTACTACCATTCAATCACCTGGGGGATTTTTACCGATGCTGGTAGGAGGCCCAACTGAAAGGAAAAATAAAGATATACACATATAGCTTAGATAACATTGTAGGGATCTATTTACATAACATAAAAATAATATTCTAATTTTAAATTAAATGGCGAAAGCCAAATATTTTGACTGAATTTCAACGATCTTGGTCACTCTGAAATCGTATCTTGGACTTAGTAAACCTCTATTTTTAAGTCAATATCATCAAGTGGTATATGAAAGTTATTTTTACAAAGTGCATGGTTTAATTTGCCTCCCTAGGCAATTTTCTAAACTTATACAGTGAACTAATTCAGGATAAATGTTTAAGAAGATAATTGTAAGTTAAAATGGAGACACCACACATACAGCGTATTTCTCTTTTCTAGGAGACGAAATCAAAACGGACGCGACTGCATACGTCGAGCCAGACGACGTAGATCAGAGGGAAAAGCAATTGCTCAAAGACAAACGTGTTACCTACCGTAATAACATAGCGATTGTAGTACAAAACACAACAGCCTATCCCTTCAGGTATCGCCGCGGGATATACATGTGTTTCTTCTGTGATCTCACGTTTTTAGAACCAGAAAAATTGAGGGTACATTCAAAAAAAGTACACGCAGAAGTCAAGGAGTTGGATAAGCCTAAAAATTACCATCCGATCAAAATGGACTTTGCGACAGCGGAATGTAAGATCTGTGGCGCGGTTATAGAAGATTATAAAATGTTGAAGGACCATTTGGCTAATGTACACGGGAAGGTGATTAACTCGATTAATGGCGAAAGTATACTGCCTTACAAGCTGAACAAAGACAACCATTACTGCCAGATATGCGGGAAAAGGTACGAAGTGTTCCTAACTCTGCACAAGCATATGAATGATCATTACCGACACTATATTTGTGAGACTTGTGGCAAAGGGTTTGCGACGTCGCACAAAATGGTGAAGCATTCGAAAATACACGATAAGGGTGTGTTTCCTTGTAAATTCTGTTCGGAAGTGCTTACCTCCGCGGCCTTGGTAGACGCGCACGTGGCTAAAGCACATCGGGATAGTAGAAGGTATAAGTGCCCGATATGTGGAGAGAAGTTCCGTTGCTACAAACAAAGGGTACGCCATTTAAACATAGTCCACAATGAACAGACAGCTAAGTTTCCCTGCCCTTCTTGTCCCAAGGTTTTCGAGCTCAGCAGTAACAGAACCTCACATATACGAAGCCAACATCTCCAAGAGAGAAATTTTGCGTGTACAGTATGTGATAGCAAGTTCTTTACGAAGCAAAAGCTGAAGACTCATTCAGTGAAACATGGGAGTGAGGAGTTTCAGTGCCATGTTTGTAGTAAAAGGTATTCGAGGGCTCAGACCCTAAGTGATCATATAAAAAAGCATCATCAAGAGAAGAGATTGGGCTGTCAAGTCTGCGGCCAGAATTTTGTGCAAAGTCATAGTCTGAAGCAACATGTGAGGTTGCATCATCCTGAAGTTAAAGAGTGAGTGTAGTGGAGTGTGTTGATTATTGGAATGGTTTTAATTAATTGCAAAGTGTATACGTCAGTTTTTAGGTCGGGGAAAACCGTGAGAAATCTGCCGTTTTCTCTATAATGCACAAGGTGATTGGGCATATTATCTGTTTTGTTGGATGTTGATTAATTTGTGGGTTTCGGCCATACGCTACTTTGCTTTGCGGAGAAGAACACAGTAAAGGTTAGGTGACTGCGCCTGCGGGGTGATTACCGTAAAAATGTTTGAAACATGAATCTCAGATGCATTATCGAAAATGCATTATTGTATATACCGCGCTAGTTAGAAATAAAACCTAATGTTTAAAAGTGAATGTGTTTATTAATTACCTTGTAAAAGTTGTGGCTAAGATATACATATATTGTACTTCACATCTGTCGATACAATTACATTCTGCAATAATTAATGTTAAAAAATAACACTTTACAACATAATAAATAATCGAAAAAAACTTGTCCTTCGTAAAAGATGATATCTACTTCACTGTCGATACAATTACATTCTCCAATAGTTAATTAATGTTAAAAAATAACACTTTACAACATACCTATGGAGTATTCAAAAGAAAATAACTTGTTGAGAGCAGTCCGCAAATTGGACAATGATATACGTACATATGAAAATTAATTCTGTAGAGTAATTCATTCAGAACTTCCATCATAATCATCCTAGAACCTGTAGTATTGCAAAAACGAGATAGTAGTCTAGGTACAAGAAGTAATTAGCGCAGAATAGTAAACAATATCCTTGCTTTTAGGAATGGTAGAGAAATCTCTGGAAGAAAAAAGGGTAGCGATCAAAAGCTCCCATTTGCCAGCGGTCGATAAGGGGATAGTTATCCTGAATAACATCAATCGTATACTGAAATACACCACAGCTTGTCCCTTTAAATGCCGAAGGGGTACTCTCTTATGCTTCTTTTGCAGTGAAACGTTCCTCGAACCTACTGACTTACGAAGTCACACGCGAAGTCTTCATTCCCACGCCAAAATAAATCGTCCACCAAAAAATAACGATCCTATCAAAATGGATTTCGTTGCTACCACCTGTCGTATATGCGACGCGGCTATCAATGACTATAAAGACGCGAAGGCCCATCTCAAAAAACATGGCAAACCAATAGATATGTCCCAAGGGGAATGTATCTTAGCCTACAAGTTGAATAAAGGCAACTTTTGCTGCTTGGTGTGCGGGTTGAAATACGAAATGTTCCTCACTCTACACAAGCATATGAACTCACATTACGAACACTATATTTGCGAGTTCTGTGGCAAAGGTTTTGCGACCCAAATCCGCCTGTTAGGTCACACGAGGAACCACGAAATAGGAGACTTTCAGTGTCCTAAGTGTGAGGTCACTACGCGTACTAGATCCACCCTGTACATGCATATTTGCAGAGAGCACAGGTCGAATAAGAGATATAAGTGTCCGATTTGTGAAGAAAGGTTTCCTAGCTACAAGACTAGGTTGAAACATCTGCGATTGGTGCATGGGGAAGAGTCCCCGACTTACTCGTGTCCTTTTTGTGACGCGTATTTCAGTCTGCATAACATGAGGTCCGAACATATTAGGAAGAAACATCCTGAGATGGAGACTTAGGTTATGTTTTTATTTTAGCTATGGGACCGTGTCGTATAGCGATGAAATTAATAGATACCATTACAGAGTTACTTCCAATGCAATAGCTAAGTTTATAATATTATACCATATTTTTACTTATGAGACCGGGTCGTATAACGATAAATTAAATAAAGATATAGATACCTTTATATCATCCGACGTTTCGACCTAATTGCATAGGCTGTGGTCACGGGAAGACTCAATCCCAGTCAATCAGTCAGCCTATGCAACTGGGTCGAAACGTCGGGTGATATAAAGGTACATTTATCTTTTTCATTTTATCGTTATACGACCTGGTCTCATATAGTCAATAAAATGAGTACAGATCGTGAGTGTTTAAAAATAACTATTAGAGTGTTATAATCTTGTAGTTTGAAAGGGCAATTCTCAATAAGTATTTTATGTGGCATGTACGTGTACGAAGTGCTGGGCATAATAATTAGGTACAACTATTTGTAGTCTATCTTAGTCTCTGAACGTTTGACGTTCGTAAGTGTCAAAATGACGTTTAAAATACGTTATGTAAGTGATTTATGTTTTAAATATCGATAGAAATCGGTTCATGTTATGTTTTTGTTTGTTTTCTGATTATAGTTGTGAAAATAATTTTGCTATGGCTTTTATTTTTCGCCACCAATTAATTAATCTTCTTTATATTGATTTAGAAGTATGATCTGAATATACTAAGAAATATGGGTATGTCGAATTGAGAATAACGTTAAACAAAACACAAACGCACAAGTTACTCACAAACTCAATGAGGGACGCAAAATTAGCATTATCATAACTTAGTCCAGAATTACTCCTTAGCTCGTATTTATAGTATCAGGACTATGATTAATATGTATAACAATCTTACTGCTTTTAACGAGGACCTATTTCCCTAGACAACTTATGTTTTTCGATAGTATATGACGTAGAGACAGCGGAATAGAACACAAAAACAAAGCCTTCGTATGTATTCATTCTTGTACTAGCCGCTAAGTGAATAATTTACCCTCTATCGACGAATTAAACAAAACATGTTATAAACAAATAGAATAAAAGAACAGAAGAGCAATAGAAATGGAATACAAATACTTTTGCTTGTTTCTAGGGCTGCGGCCGCACGACATTAAGACGGAGAATCTAGTCGCAGACGCCAAACCTAGCAAAGACAAAGCCTCGGTGTTTCTTAGTAATATCGAATGCATACTCCAGTGCACCACGGCTTACCCCTTCAAGTACAGACGCGGCACCTATCTGTGCTACTTCTGCACTAACACTTACATGGAACCTTCGAAACTAAGGGAGCATACCAAAGAATGCCATCAGGACGTCAAACAACTTCACAGGCCGAAGAATTACGATCCTATCAAAATGGACTTTGCTACGACTAATTGCCGGCTCTGCGGGAAAGTTTTAGAAGATTACAGAGATGCTAAGTATCATTTGGTTACAGAGCACGGAAAAGTTATAGATCTGACTCACGGAGAAAGTATATTACCGTATAAGTTGAATAAGGATGACTTGAGGTGCCAAATTTGCGGGAATCACTACGAAATGTTCCTCACGCTTCACAAGCATATGAATGTACATTTTGGACATTTTATATGCGAATCTTGTGGTAAGGGGTTTGCCACAGCGCAACGCATGATGAACCATACGAAAACGCATCAAATAGGTCCCTTTCCCTGCAAATTGTGCGCAGAAATACTACCAACACACTCCAATTTGTACACTCACATATCCAAAGTCCACAGGTCAAATAAACGCTACAAATGTCCTATTTGTGAGGAAAAATTCGTCTCCTACAAGGAAAGGTTGAAGCATCTTAAACTAGTTCACGGGGAAAAGATAGCTAAATTCCCCTGTCCATCATGTGATAAGGTTTTCGAACTCAGCAGTAAGAGAACGGCTCATATCAAAGCCCAACATTTGCAAGAAAGGAACCACGCTTGCGATGTATGTGATAGCAAGTTCTTCAGCAAATATGAGTTGCAAGAGCATTCTATCAAGCATGGAGGCGAGAGGATCTATCAATGTGATGTATGTAAGAAGGCGTATGCTAGAATGAAAACGTTGAGGGAACATATGCGGATCCATAATAATGATAGGCGATTTGTGTGCCAAGTTTGCGGACAATCGTTTATACAGAATTGCAGTTTGAAACAGCATACAAGGGTGCATCATCCGGCGCATTTTAAGGATTTGTTTTAGTTTACAAGAATGTGTTTTGATTGAACTTGATATGTAAAAGCTCCAGTTTTAATATCATGACATGTTATTGGTGATATTGGAATTGTTTTTAAAATATTGACTATAAAGTAAAGATCCGTGAGAGAAAAGTTGCGTGTTTACGACATCTGGGTCCTAAGTACTAAAGGTAGTTTGGTAAAATCGCGAAATCTGAATAGCATAATTTGACACTTTTGCTACTCCTCTAACAACTTCATACCATTAGTGAAATACGATTTTATAAAAACGCATTAATTGAAATTCTTTTTAAACAAGGATAATAAATATCAGCGAGTGTAAATATTGTATACCATTGAGGGAAAGGAATTTTATTTATCGACTGAATTATGAATTAAATGAGTTGAATTAATAATGTTTATTGATAATACAATTTTATGTTATGTTTCAATAAAACTAGGCAGCTATACTTTTGTTTCTACCAAACATTACATAATTCCTTATTTCTCTACTTACACGGGGCGTTTGTATATCAAGAAACAGGCCGTTTTTATTATAAAGTTGAGATAGGCGAGCAGGGCTTGTATTGTTTAGCCTATTATGTGTATTATAAACTTTACAATAAATTATTATGTACGTATTAAAATGAAGTTTTTATTTTTAAAATACCACCGAAAAACAACGGAACTAAATATTAGATCAATTCCTTAATGAATGTGTAAAGTAACGAAAATAAGTCTAATAAAGTTTTATAATCATGGTTAACTCCTTTGTGTTACAATTTAATAACCTGGTCAAAAAGGCAAACTATGATTTGAATAACCACCATCTGTATTTGCTGATATCTTAGAACTGCGCGTTTCCGTTCTTTGTGTTATGTATACCTATAAAGTTGTATTCTGCTTGTTCTATAACCGCGTGTCTCACTCGTTAATTTTTCTTTCTAGTTTTAAATTACAATAATAACTATAAAAACTGCTTATGCCTGTTCAATTGGCATAAAAGATGAACCATCAACCGTTTTGTTTCTAGGAAAGGAGTTCGCAATTGCGGGTAGTATGAAAAACAGCGCGCCTCACTACCAGAGTTACGACGGGAGTTTCACTATGGTGAGCGACTCTGAGAGCGATCAGCTGATAGGACAAGAAAACGTGAGGAGGCGCAGTCCATCTCCTGAACGAGAAAAGGCTTTGAAACGTCACAAAAATGTGCTGACGCTTTTGGAATTTTCACACGTCTACCCATTTATTTATGGCAATAATAAGTTTAAATGTGTCGTCTGTAAACTGCCCTTTCTAGATCAAATTTCAATGAAAACCCACATTGAAGAGAACCATAACTTTCAAGCTATAAAGAAAGTGGTCCTGAATAACAGAAAAGTCAACATATTAAAGGTCGAGGTGAGCGATCTCCGTTGCAAAATATGCAAAAACGTTAGCGTAGATTTTACAGATCTGAAAACGCATTTAAGGGTGCAACATTCGAAGCCTATAGACCCAGAGTTCCAAGATGATTTAATACCTTTCAGACTGGATGGAGAGAAGGGCGGTTTCAAATGTGTCTTGTGCAGTGAACTGTTTATCAAAATACGTCTTTTAGTCATACATATGAGTGTCCATTTTAGCAATTATAGCTGTGAATTATGCGGGGCGGGTTTTATGACGTTACGTCTGTTGAAAATCCATTTAACAGTTCATGCTAATGGCAGTTTTCCCTGTGACAAGTGTGATAAAGTTTTTTCAACGCCCAACAAAAGGGTTCTGCATATCCGAGGTGTTCATTTAAAGGAAAACCTTCGATGCTGTCCCATGTGTCCGGAACGGTTCAATTCGAACTACAAAAGGACGATACATTTGCAAAATGTCCACAACCAGTCCACGAGAGTCCATAAATGTGAGACTTGTGGACGTGGGTTCAATTTGAAGTACCATTTGGTATGCCACGTAAGGTCGGTCCATTTACAAGAAAGGAATCATCAGTGTGAGTTTTGTAAACGACGGTTTTGTAATAAGGAAACTTTGAAGCGACATCTAGTGATACACACAGGAGAGAAGAACCATAAGTGCGATATTTGTGGCATGGCGTTCCTGAGGCGGAAGAATTTGAGGGATCATTTGAGACTGCATAATATAAGCTAACCTCAAAAATTTAATATATGATTTAATGTAAAAGCATGTATATGAGTTTTGTTACCACATTTTCCGTGGTCCTCATGTTAGTATTACAGATTAAAAAAACGGCAGCTAGTTGGCATTATTTTTCGTCCCAGCTGGTACGGGACATGAACTTGTGAGAAAAAATGAAGATTGTACCGTTACAGAGGCTTTAGTGACTTTGTATAGAACTGAAAAGGTTTATGATTACTCAGACTTAAGTGATATAGTTGTGAGTGCCTACTTCTGTGGCTACTAAAAACTTTAACCAGAATGACGTTACCCAAATTGTTGAAACGATTGCCTCATTGTGCATATGCTGTCCTAAAGGTAAAAACTAAATATAAACATAACATACGCTCCACGATTTGTGTATGTAACCGGCCAAACCCGATTTCAGGACTAAATAACTGTTTTAGCCTAGGCCAAACTAGTTTGTCCTGATAGCGGCTTGGGCCGTAACATTAACACATGATTTTTTATTTGAATATCGTGTAAAAACTATGTTTCTGTTTAAGGTAGTTTAATAAATGAATAAATATGTACATTTTTAATTCAATTATTATGTTTGTTTTATTTATTTTAACTTGCCTTTAATACAACTGTTATTTAATACGGAGAAGTCAAAGGTTCGTATGCTGCTGATTTGGGATGCAAAGTAAAGTAAGTACAGCACGAATATAATGAAACCATATCCTTAAATAGTGAATATCTGATAGTACAGGTGTTTCAATGTTATATTATGTAGAGAAGTACTCTTCGAGAATTTACTTATACAATATATTTTGTGTCGAAAATAAATCATAATTCATCTCAAGACCAATATTAAACGTGTAGTTAAAATAGCCAATTTTATTATTAATAAACTATTTGCCAAATTATATATTTAGTAATGCCGCCTGATATGTATTGAAATGTAAAAGTGTTTAGTTTTTTTAAAAATCAAATATCATTTAATTTATTCAATATTTACATGAAGTTATAAATCTAATTATTAATACTAAATAAATAAAGATTAAAATAAACCAATAATGATATAATAAAATCTTAAAGCTAAATATATTTACAAATATATCTGCAAAATCACTGGCAGTGGTAGAAAGTGTCCCAAGGTGTGTAAAGTGTTAGGAAAGCTGCTGTTTAAGTCAGATTTTTAAAACATCACCACGATTATTTAGAATTGAGCAATATAACGACCTTGCTTTGATCCTAAACAGTGGGATAGACATTTAGCCATTTTTTACCTGTATTTAGCATACTTATCGCAGGATACAAAAAACTGTCAACTTGACAGAATCATTTGTTTACGTTCTCAGCTAGCGCTATTGAAAGTTGGGACTATTGATTTCATCGAATAATCCAAATATAATAAATGAAACTTAAGTGAAAAGTATATTAAAATGTCCGTAAAAGAACCTTTAAAAGCCAAGGGTTCAATCCTGAATCCTGGTTTGTGCCGGTGTTGTAGATCTATTAAAAAATGTCGTCTGTTAACTAGTGAATATATTTGGCTGGAAAATAAAGAAGTTTATTGTGATATGTTGATGGATTGCTTCGGTTTGGTGGTTAGTAACTTCTTTTATATATACGGTAGAGTCATAGTTGTAAGACAACCAGGGCCACTCAATATATTTCAACGTTCAATGAATGTACTATTACTGTGCTTATATTGAATAAAAATATTTTATTTTTAACTTTATATTACTATCACTATTCTAAGAATAAGCACGTATTTTCATCTTTATTGATCCTGGAAATAACTTTCGTTTTACTGACATTCATACTTTTGTAAATTGCCGTGTATCAGAATAAAATATCATGAAGCTCTATATTTTGCATAATGCAAGACGTAGTTCAGATGCTCACATATAGAAGTGGACACCAAAAATACTGGGTGAAATCCGGGATTAAGAATGAAAGAATTAATTTACTTCCCTTACCTACACTATTAGTATTTAATGCAGGTATAAGTATTGAAACAGTAGATGAATTGTTATTGATTGCAAAACAAGAGGATTCTAAACTATTATAATATTTAGCTATGATTATGTGGTGTTAGAATAAACATAAGTTGTACAACGGTTAATCCATTTGGTGTAATCAGGTAATAAAGAAAACTGGTTACAGAAACATTGAACATACAGTCTGTACCAAGCAGATTCATTAAGTTTCTTAACAAAAAGACATATAACATGTTAAAGAAATGCACTCATACCTCTAAATTTATATATAATTACAACTACGTACACTTCACAACTTGTATACACACATCCTTTTTTATTGTCAGTCTCTCTGAAATTTCAAAGGCTTGTTAGGTAGGTAGGTTAGGCCCACTTTTCACCAGATAGACAGCACCTAACAGTGCAGACAGCAACAACTTGATAGGTAGCAAACTGTATCGCCATATACAGGCACTGGCATTTACCCTTAACACAAGTCTTAAATGTACTTACCAAGGGGCTAGTTCAATTGGTGTAATATTGTCCTAAATATTATTATTCAATTCCAGCTATCATTCCTAGATTCAGAAGACAAGGATAGAGGCATCTGTGCGATGTGCGTACAGAGGCTAAGAGATGCGGCAGCGTTCCGTTCGCAAGTGCTGCAGTCTGAACAGCTGTTCCTACAGTATAAGATGGAAGAGAATAAAGATGGTAATAATAATATCTTTATTGAGACATCCACATCAATTACATACAATAGAATTCATAGTCTAAAAACTGGATTACATAATACACAAACATAAAGTTAAATTTCATTCAATTAAACAAAAAAACAAAACAAACGCATTCACGACCATTAACCCTTGCGGGGTAGTCAGAGGTTCAGGTGTCCATCTCCGTAATTGCGAAGGTAGTAATTCTATGGACACCTCGAACCCACGTGTTAACCAGATAGTCAGTACTCAATGTGACAGGTGGTCAGCCATGTCGCCATATACAAGCACTAACTATTACCTGTTCGACGAACAGGTAGGTTTCCTCACGATGTTTTCCCTCACCGTATAATTCAACGCATTTCGTAAATGTGTTTTTATTACGAAAATGTACATAGAAATTCATTAAACTTCATTTCCATTGGTACATGCTCAGACGGGATTTGAACCCTGTACCCACTGATACAGAGCCAAGCCCCAAGCCCCAAAAATTACATTTAAAGTACATTTCAAATATGATATCACACAGCTAGTTGTCGTAATCTCAAGAGGCATGAGGCATCCAGCTCGACGGTTGTCTGTAGAGCCCTTAAGATTCTACTAAGCCACCGATTTTAAGCTGGCAGCTTACAGTGGGTAGATTTATAATTTTACATGACATAAACATACATACAATATTCAAAATAAAAGCAAAATATTAAAATATATAAGAGTAAAAAAGGTAAGTAATGATATATATATGATGTCCCTTACTAGTGTGGGGCTGCCATTCGTCCTGGGGCCTTACTCTACAAATGCATTTTAGGCACAACACATAATGTGCCAAAGTGTCAAATTGCAGCCACTGAAGTAGTTATTTAGAATAGAAAAGAATAGAAAAAATTTTATTCACAAAAACGGCACAGGTACAGAAACATTTACATCTATTACAAATGACAAGATACTGCACTGTCACTGTGAAAGGGCCCAGGCTCAGCATATGTTGCAGGCCAAAGCCCACGACGCCAATCCTCCGCCTGAGCTGATATTTATTACTGTATCACTACTAAAGTAATATTGTGCCTAAAATGCATTAGTGGAGTGAGGCCACTGGCGTGTCAGAGGAGTCAACTCGGGGTAAATCTTGGAGCAATTACTAAGAGGAGTAGGCCTTAAGCAATATTTGTACGTAGTGTGGCATTATGCCAGGGTTAAGCTGAAGTACATTTAATTAATCCCTAATTTTTTTGACACTTGTGTCAATTTTAATGGTAAATTTTGAAACTTTTTTTCAACTACCAACTTCACACTATTACTCATCAGATATCGAACTGCGTTTATGCTAAAATCCATTAGTGGACTAATCCATGGACTAAGGCCCCTGGTTTCCATCTCCGCGATTGCGGAGGTAGTAATTCTATGGCCAACTCGAACCCACGTGCTGACCAGACATGAGTAATCAATGTGACAGTTGGTAAGCCAGTTACAAGCACTAACTATTACCTGTTTAGGGAACAGGCAGGTAGGTTCAAGATGTTTTCCCTCACTATAATTCGATGCATTTCGTAAATGTATTTTTATTACGAAAATGTACACAGAAATTCTTTAAACTTCATTTCGATTGGTACATGCTCAAGCGCGATTTGAACCCTGAACCCACTAATACAAAGCCAAGCCCCAAACAACTAAGTTACGTCGAAATCATAAATATTATTCAAGAAAATGAATAGTTTTTAACTATAAGAATTACTCTTATTATTCACCATTTTACAGATAGCAACGTAGCAGTGGAAATAAAGTTGGAGCCTTTAGATGACATAGACTGCCCAGCCATAGACTCTGGCAATGACTACGAAGGTAAGTATGCAACCCATCAAGTACCGACATAATACCAGAGACGTAGCTCAGTTGTTTGGTGCTTGACTGTATCTATGTGTACAGGGTTCAAATCCCGCTTGAGCATGTACTAATGGAAATTAAGTTTAATGCATTACGCCTAGTACTAAAATACATACTCATCATGCCTGATTCCCTGTAGAGGGGTAAGCAGCACGGATCCCCATTTGTCCCGATCTTGACAGACCACTTTCGCTTCATTGACGCTCATACACACTCGGCGGTTATAGGTACTCCTAACGTCATATATCCGTATAATTCTGTGCATTTCGTAAATGTGTTTTTATTACGAAAATGTACATAGAAATTCATTAAAATTAATTTCCATTGGTACATGCTCAAGCGGGATTTGAACCCTGTACCCACTGATACAGAGCCAAGCCCCGAACAACTGAGCTACGTCGAATTTTAGCTACGTTGAATTTTTTTGTTATTTCAGATACACAAATGGATGCTACAGAACAAACTAATGAAATTAAAAGTACTAATATTAAAACTAAGGTAAAACCTAGAAATGTCACGAGACCTAAACTGAAGGATAGAGTCAAAAGTACTAAGCAGGCTAGTGTTAAAAGAAAACCTAGGAAGAGTAAAGATACAGGTGAGATATATTCACGACCTTAACCCCTTTCAAGGTAGCCTGAGGCTTGAGATTATTATTCTGCCTCTATTAGCTGTAGTGGGTAAGACTGTAGCCCAGTGGATAAGACCTGACTTCTTATGAGAAAGGTCCTAAGTTCGAATCCCGATTTTGGGCTTGTACTAATGAATGAAATTTAAATGTGTGTTCATTCACGTACATAACAGTCGCTAACGGTGAGGGAAACATCATGAGGAAACTTGCCTATCCCTTGGGTAAGGTAGTAGCCAGTGCCTGTATACGGCGATACAGTTCACTACCTATCACGTTGGGTGCTGTCTGTCTAGTGATACGCGGGCTTCGAATGATCCATACCTAACATGCTTTCGGAATTTCGGAGATGGGCATTCAAGCCTCTGGCTACACCCCATAATCAAAAAAGGGAGTGTATATACAGTCTTGTTAGGGTTGAATAATAAGATATTTTGACTATAAGATTTTCTCCACTACGATAATAAAATATAAAATGCATCATTTATAAATAATTATTATTATTACTACACCAAGTACGATACAAATTATTATTACAACTAAATTATTATTTCTTTACAGAGAAAAAGCCAAAAAAGCAACCGAAATCGCCAAAGGCACAACAATCTTTAGAAGACGATAACGAGGCGTTTCACAACGCAGAAATCATTATTAACAGCTCCTACATCGTCCCTTTTCACAATAGGGTCAGTAATTACTATTGCTACTACTGCAAGGACCAATTCACAGACCCTACAGAACTGAGATCCCACACTTTAGACAAACATGACCCTACAAACTTCGTCAGTATGACAGAGAACAAGAAACTACCAAAAATCGATATTACGAGAATAGATTGTAGGTTATGTGACGCAAAAATAACGAGTTTAGACGATTTGAAAATTCATCTAGTGGAAATGCACAAAAAAAACCTCTTTTTAAACGTCAAAAATGACTTTTTGAAATTCCGACTGACACTTGACAGTTTGACGTGTACGGAGTGCGATTTGACGTTTCCCTACTTTGACATGTTGAAGAAACATATGTCAGTGCATTTTGGCAGTTTCATTTGCGATTCGTGTGGTGCTTGTTTTGTCGAACGCAGTTCTTTGTTATCTCACATGAGGTTGCATTCCAAGAAGGTGGTAACAGAATTTCCGTGTTCGCAATGCGGTAAAAAGCTCAAATCGAAGTACAGTCACGCGCTACACATTGCAACGGTGCACGAAAAGAAAGCAACAGTAAATTGTTACAAATGCGACGCTAGTTTCTTATCTTACGCGTTACGGAACAAACATTTAATAGAAACACACGGTGACAAACGGACTTTTCCCTGCACGTTATGTGATAAGGTTTATAATAGACGAAAAAC